>VYZP01078458.1:37735-58302 GCA_013400635.1 Hypocryptadius cinnamomeus | reverse complement strand
GCCGCCACCGGCCGGGAGCCGCGGCCCGGCGGGGACCCGGCGGCAGCTCGTCTATGTCTTCACCACCTGGCGCTCGGGCTCGTCCTTCTTCGGGGAGCTCTTCAACCAGAACCCCGAGGTCTTTTTCCTCTACGAGCCGGTGTGGCACGTCTGGCAGAAGCTGTACCCCGGTGACGCCGTCTCGCTGCAAGGGGCGGCCCGCGACATGCTGAGCTCCCTGTACCGATGCGACCTCTCCGTCTTTCAGCTCTACAGCACGGCGGGCGCCGGCAAGAACCTCACCACGCTCGGCATCTTCGGGGCTGCCACGAACAAGGTCATCTGCTCCTCTCCCCTATGCCCGGCCTATCGCAAGGAGGTGGTGGGGATGGTGGACGACAGGGTGTGCAAAAAGTGTCCCCCGCAGCGCCTCAGCCGCTTCCAGGAGGAATGCCACAAGTACCACACGCTGGTCATCAAGGGCGTGCGTGTGTTTGACCTGGCCGTCCTGGCCCCGCTCATGCGGGACCCGACCCTGGACCTCAAAGTCATCCATCTGGTGCGGGACCCCCGGGCCGTCGCCAGCTCCCGCATCAAGTCCCGGCACGGCCTCATCCGGGAGAGCCTGCAGGTGGTGAGGAGCCGGGACCCCCACATCCACCGCATGCCCTTCCTTGATGCTGGCCACAAGCTGGGCGGGAAGAAGGAGGGCGGGGGCGGCTCGGACTACCATGCCCTGGGTGCCATGGAGGTCATCTGCAGCAGCATGGCCAAGACCCTGCAGACTGCTCTGCACCCCCCCGACTGGCTCCAGGGCAATTACATGGCCGTGCGCTACGAGGACCTGGTGGTGGAGCCCATCAAGACCCTGCGGCAGGTGTACGGCTTTGTGAACCTGGCAGTCAGCCCGGAGATGGAGAAGTTCGCCCTCAACATGACCAGCGGCCCCGGCTACTCCTCCAAGCCGTTCGTGGTGTCGGCCAGGAACGCCACCCAGGCGCTGAGTGCCTGGAGGACTGCGCTCAGCTACCAGCAGATCAAGCAGGTCGAGGAGTACTGCCACCAGCCCATGGCCCTGCTGGGCTACGAGCGGGTGGGCAGCCCCGAGGAGGTGAAGGACCTCAGCAGAACGTTGCTCAGGAAGCCGCGGCTGTGACGGGCAGCGGCGCCCGCCGGGCGCCCGGGGCGGCGGAGCCCGGGCACAGGAGCCGCTCCGGCTGCCTTGAGGGAGGGAGGGAGGCGGGAAAAGCAACCTGGTCTCCGATTTCCTCCAAAGACTGCTGAAGGGTAACTTACAGTAATGTGATGATTTCGTGTTTTTGTTTTTGTTTTTTTTTTTTTACCCGCCCCCTTTGTATTGGGTTCGATGCGATTTAAAAAACAAAATCAAGTGGAACTGAAAATACGTATAAAGCCCCTTCCTCCTTCTCTAAAACGCCACGCAATTATTCTGCACCAATATCATGTTCATGAAGTTCTTGTTGTGGGTTTGAAGATGGTAACAAAAACTCTTGCACAATTCCTAACACATCTTTATCTACCTTGGTGCGGAGGGGATGCCCTTGGAAAACATAATGCTAAAAATCAGACTTTTGTATGAAAGCAAATGTTCAGACATGATAGTAATAAAGGAAAATAATAAATGATATTCATTTTTATAATTACCTCAATTGTTTGGGAAATACAGTGTTGCTTATGTACAGCTGGAGGGGATGCTTGCTTAAAATAACAACGTGGACTTCTTAAAGGGTATGGGTGGAGGGCTGGAGTGCAACATTTGATGTGTTCAAAGATCAGGAGCTGCTCTTGCAGAAACAAATACAGATCTTGCAAGTGTAGTGCAGGTTTCGTGGCTGTGTCAAAGCAGGTTTCTATTTAACTATTGTCTTTTCTGTTGTATTTAAAAAGTCTTTCAAGTGCCACTGTATTAGTGTCCTAAGAGTTTTAAAACGTTTGCCATCGCAGCAGTATTTATTTTTGTCTTGACATGTATGTCCAGGAGTCATTGTCAAATAGAAGTGGATCTACAGCGTGACAAGAAATGCAGGATTTAAAAAGACATTTATCATACTGGAAACATTAGCATGTGTGACAACAAAAATAAAATTATATATATTCTATATATTCTATAGTGCTAACAAAACATAAGATGTAAGATATTTCTTGACATTGGTAACAGGCAGAGCAGGGAAGCATAGAAAAATGCATAAAATGATTTATTTTTTCCCTTTGTCTGTGTCTGAGGGTATATTTATGTATGAAGAGGGAGGAAATGTACAGCTGTGTGTTCATGGCTGTAATAGAGCTTTTATGGAGCCAGCCCAGCACTTGATTTCAGAGCGCTGGTTGGAGACTCATTGCCTGTGAATTGTCTTTGCTCTGTGGTGGAGCCAGATGGTGATCTGGCTCTTTCTGGGAGCTCTGCCTAGAGTCTGTCCCATCATTAAAACTTGATGATTAAAAAAAAAAAAAAGAAAAAAAAAGAGATTTTACTACTTCTGCTTTTGTAATTTCTTGGAAAAAAGTCCTGATTTATTAAAGTTTAAGTGGTGTGTTGCATATGAAAAGTGCAGACACCCTAAGTAGTTTTTAATCTTGGTGTTCTCTGCTGCTCTTTGAAGGCTCATTTTGGAACTTGAGTTTTTAAACAAACGTAGTTTTGCCAAACTGTTCTCTTAGGAGACTACAGACTTTTCTACAGGAAGTACATTTTACATTGCCTATTTGGGTGTTGTGCCTTCAGAAAATGTGAAGAGTATCAGTAGGAAAAAGGAGATTGATTTGTGAAAATAAATTAATATAAACAGGATGCTGATACATGTGTGTGTATGTGTGGGTGTATGTGTGAAAATTTTAGTGATGTGTAATATGTCTATTTCTTGTAACTCAAGTTAAACAGCTGATAACTGGCTACTAAGATTTTTGAGTTCTTGATGAAATTTTGGCATTAGATGTTGAATTTATTCTGAAAAGGAAAAACATTTAATAAACTAGTTAAAAGATTATTGCATAAGGTTGCCTATACACTTGCTGAATGACTGCATTACATGTTGGTTCCCTCAGCTCATTTTCACCATCAGTGAAATAACATAAAATCTAGCAATGGGAGATCTTTTAATTGGCCTGTTAGGATGTATTCCCAGATTCCAGACAGCAGTGCTAGAAACATGAGGGATAGTTAATTTGGTATTTCAAATACAGATTAAGATACTCGTGTTGTTGTGGAATGATGTGTTTCGTGTTACCTCTGTGCATGTTCAGTGCAGTGCTGAGAGGATTTTGGGTGTTTGACTTTGGGCTGTACCCAGCAGGGTTTTTTATTTTCTTTGGTTGTTGTGTCTGGGGGCAGTGCTTGAAAATCTGACCTGCTTGTAGAGCACGGTGCTTGCTTTTTCTCCACGCCTGCTTTCTGAGGCTGCCTGCTCCCCCTGCCCTGCCCTGGCCTGTCCGTGCTCCAGCAGCGCTGCTGCGGGCAGGGCAGGCGGCTGGAGCTGGAGCCCCTGGAGCTGCCCACGGAACGCCAGCCCCGTCCGGGACCCTGCCACCGCCTCGGCTCCGTGCCACCAGCGGGGAGCTCTGCTTGGTCTCCAGATGGGGCTTTCGGTGGCAGCATGTTACAGCAAAAGCTCCTTTGATTTTGGGAGCTGATGCGTGGTCATTTCTGCATGCACAATTCCTTGGTCTTTTTTGGGAAAGTTTTCAGGATGAGTAAAGTGAACAGGAATTGATTGCCTCTGGGAGTGTGAAACAGATGAGCCCAATTGACTTAGCTTCCAAAAATGTCCTCTGGCTCCTAATTATGTTAAAAAGCTCATCCTGTCATTCTGAGAGAGCACTTGCTGCTCTTCTAATAGTGGTGCATTGCAAGCATCTGCTTCACTTTCCCGATACAAACACTGCCAGTAGAGTTACAGCATCTGAATCTGGTCCATAGTTTGAGCTCCACCTACGACACTGCAGCAAGGAATCACCCAACATACTGTACAACTGCACCCTGGTGTGCTTTGGTGAACAGAAGAAATAATGCAATGTTCATTTTGTGAAAATAAAGGACTGCATGTTTGTTCAGGTAAAGTTCAGGAGAACTGAATGGGATCCTGCTTGTGTAAAATGCTGGTGGGCTAAACCCTATGTTTAGTGCTGCTCTATTAAATACGTATGTGAACAACTGGCAATTAAAAGACGATTTTTAGCCCTTTTTTGTATTCAGGAAATAAGAAGTAGAGGAACTTTAACAAGCCAAACAGAGTTGAAAAAAAGTTTTAAAAAATAGGGTATCAGAAAGATGAAGGACATTGTTACAAAAGAAGTTTTGCTTTTGTGAGGAGGGGCAGCTAGCTGTGGTCAGAATAAACTTGACTTTTAAGCTTGAAAATAGTCCTGGGTTTGCTTTCTGTCTGATTTAATAATTATGGTGTGCTTCTTCAGCTGAAGCTAATGCTTTTATTGGTGAAGGATCAATAGTATAAACAAGGTACAGGGTGCACTCAGTTGCATGGGAGGGAGATGCTTCTGAAGACTTGGCACGTTGGTTTGATGGAAGAGAAAGGCCAATGGGCAGCTGCTACGTGTTGCTTTCTGCTGTGAACAAAGCCAGAACATCAAACAGGTGTGGTAAATTGCAATGATCATTCAGTGCATGAAAACAGGAAAACCCTGTGTCTTCCACTGAATCAACTACAGCACAACATCGTGAAAGTGTGCAAGTTGCTGCTGCTAACCTTGGAGCTGAGAATGAAAAAAAATGTTAGATCAAGTATCTTTCATTCTTTCTTAACAACAGGAGGAAGTCCCTTATTTTTCCAATCACTTAGTAATTTGTCAGACATGAAACATCATGTGGTGACTGGGAAGAGGAACATAATTTAAACCCACAAACCTTGTATTTCCATTATGATTAGAACTTGGGTCTTCAGAGGTGAAATACTGATGGTTATAAGCAATCCTGAAACAAGTGTTTCTCATCCTGTAGGCCATGAGAAGACTAATGAGATTATTTCCCCCTTCATTTCTATTTGCTAGTGGTGAAAATGAAAGGTGTTTAATGTGAGCCCTTGCATACCTCAGAGGTGGTCTAAGAGTTGGTGTTCCAGCTTTGCTCCTGTGCATCCCATAAATGCAGGCATGGGTCCCTTTGGAGAGGTGCATGCCAGCTGTGCCCAGCTGTGTGGGGCTGCTTTACATGAACAGACTGAACACGGGACAAACGCTGCCTCTGTTACTTCATTGAATGGATCAAAAATGTTCTTATTCTACTGCCATTTCAATTAAGGGTGTTGTATAAATATTACTCTGCTGGAATTATGCATATGAATAAGGTAAGCAGATTTAATTTGGAGGCTCTAAGTGAATGTGAGACTGCTTGCCATTGATGTATCTGACTTCAATTGTCTGTGCTTTCTGCTAAGTTATCCTGGCAGTCAGGACATACGGTTTGCATTTTGTATCAGACATCCTGAGCAAGATCTTACAAAAATGTTCATGTTTTATAATTAAAGAATACATGGGATAACATTTCAGCAATACTCATTATATTGCACACATTTAAAGTAAAAAATAAGGTTTATCTGGTTTATTTGGGTTCCCTGGCAACAATTGAGTTCTGTTAATGTGTCTAAATAACAGCTCTTTGCTGTCGTGACATCCATGATCCTTCATGCAAGTTATCATTTCTGCAAAGAAAATGCATCGAATTGGTACAACACAGGCTATTTTATATTTGCAAGTTGGAAAATTTCCTTGTATTTACTTTAATTTGCAGCTTGGGGCTCCCTGCATCATGAGATTATGAAAGGAACACAAGAATGGGCCTGCATTATTGACTGTGCAGAGTCTGGGTCATTGCAGATTCAGTGAGAATCAGTGCAGAATGTAAGGTGTCCCATCTTCCCTTGACCCATGAAGAGCTGGAATTCCTCACACAGATCAATACCATGAAAGCTATGAAAAAAAAAATCATAATATAATGGCCTTGAAAATGGGAGAACTGGAATTGAAGAATCACCCGCTTCTGCACTAAAACACAAAGGTTTAAAATATGTATAAAATATATGGCTTATTTCTTCACAGAAGAAAATTCTGTATTTGAGAGACACATTTACACCAAGTGATGTGGGTGAGCTCTCTGGTGTCCAGTGCAGTTCTGAGACAGGAATATGCTTGTTATAAACAGGGTGATGGGAAGGGATTTGAGGTCGAGTGGTGGGTTAGCATCTCTTCCTCTCAGAAAAATTGGTGAGTAGCCAGCGCAGCCTGCAGGGCTTTTAGTATGAGGTACTGCAAACTTCTGTCTGGATATAATTTCATTATTCTGATGGGATTTGAATGGAAATAGGACTTTCGTGCTGAAAAACAAGATGAAAATGTGGTTGCAGGAACTCTCCAAATTAAATATTATTAGCGAAGCAGCCTGAGCAAGAAAGGATCCTCTGAGCCACCTTTGTCCCAGCATCAGTTAAGCTGCTAACTGGAAGGGGCTCTACAGATACAATATTAAGAAATTTGAAGATTCTAGTCAGCTTTAAGTATGATTTTGAAGAATATCTGCATGTGCCATTTTCACTGGAGTTGGAATATTATGCAGGAGTCAGTGGGAGTTATATTTCAGGGTGCCTCTGGAAGTCATGGCCTCATAAATTTGTATTGGAGGGGGCCTTTGGGGGTTTCTGGTCCAAACTATTGCTCGAAGCAGGGTCAGCTTATGAGACCAAACTAGGTTGCTCCAGGTTTTATCTTGGTGGGTCTTGTAAACCTGCAAGGACAGAGACTGCACAATCTCCCTGGACAACCTCAGTGCTCTGTGGTCCTTGTGGTGATCCATGATGCTTCAGCAAAACCAGCCTCAAAATCACTAAATATGTTACATAAATTTATTAATATTGTGTTTTGCCTGTGACTACTGATGTGGGTCATGTCCTCACTTCCCTTTAACTGCAAGAGATGTTGGCTGCAGCTCAGCTGTTGCAAAGGGTCAGCAGCAAAGTGGCTAATGAGTAGTGATCTCAGTGGAAAAATGTGGATTCACAATTAGAACGCGGCATCCAGCAATATCCCTTGTTCTACCCAGGAGGGATAAAGAGGAGAGAAAAGGCAAAAGAAATTCACTTAGAAGAAAGGAAAGGAATACAAAGCGGGGCTTATCAGACATTGCTCTTTCTCTGCTATAGGAAGAAAGAAATACTGTTAAGGAAAATTGAAAGAAACAAATGATACCATGCAGCAAGGTCAGGAGAGGATGAATAAAGGCATTTGCATGTTAAAAGCAGTGAGGATAGAAACCTGAAGGACAGAAGAAGAAATGTGATGCTATGTGCTGTACCCATTTGTGATTAATCATGATATGCAGGAAGAATTCCTCACTTCTAAGTTCACAGTTTTAGATTCACTGATTTTCCTCACAGTTTCAAGATGAATTTCAAACAGGAATAATTTTCATAATTATTCGGATAGTTTTGATGTTCCAATTTGTTTTGTGTATAGATAGAAACAGAGTTGCTGAACTTTTGTCTAAATATTCCTCTCTGCAGACCTCTATGCATAAATTCGCAGGCCCCCTAGTCTGCTAAATTCTTGGCACCTTCTTGTTTTCCATCTGCCAGATGGCTCCTTCTCCCACCAGTCAGGGTTATCAACAATTATCTGTTTCAAGCCATGTGCATGTCTCATAACAGTTTATCATGGGAGACATAAAATGGAAAAGTGACATATTTAGTGTTTATGTAACTTTGAGAATCACTCTTGGCAGCTTTCATAGCTTGCTTATTTGCCACTGGTGGTTCCTATGTGTGTTTGCTGTAGTGGTCTGGGATCAGCCCTTCAGATCTCAATTATTCAGTCAACTTACTAAAATCAGACACCTTGCACACTCAGTCAGCTGGTGTTTTTAGGTGTACTGACTTAGTTGATTGAGTGGTGACCTGTTTTGTTCTTCACAACATTCTTATATCTGCTTGACCTCTCTTTTCCCAAGTAACAAGTGATAGGAAATGAGGAACTGGACTCAAGTTGCATCAATGAAGGTTTAGATTGGATATTTGGAAACATTTCATCACCTTGAAAAGCTTGCCAAGCAATGGCATAGGCTGCTCAGGGAAGTGGTACAGTCCCCAACTCTGGAGGTATTGAAAAGACCTCCAGAAATTGAAATGTGGATGTGGCGCTTAGGGACACGGCTTAGAGCTGGGTTAATGGTTGGACTTGATATCATAAAGGTCTTTAGAACCTAAGTGGTTCTCTGATGTGATGGTGACATCTGACCCTGCCAGTGCCATATGGGGGTGGTTGGAGGCACTGGGTGTCCTGCAGCTCATGAAGCAGTGAGAAAGGTCTGACCACCAGAGCAGAGTTTGGGGCTGGACTCCACTGACCTCCTTGGGCTTGTGCTTTTCACCTGCTTCACCAGCTGTAGCTGCACCACAAACTGCCAGAGCTGTCAATGGTAAAGGACATCTAGTTCAAAGAAGTACAGTGGTAATGAGTAAGTGATGGAAAACAGTTCTTTGTGCTTCTCTGCTCCTCTCCAGGAATAAGCACACAGCAGCCTGTGCTGACTGTAATGCTTTGGTTTTGTAAGAGTTTAATACCTGGTCCCTAATTCCATGTTCTTTCATGCTGAGCAGAGGTAAAAATACACAGTATAAAAGTGTTGTGGCTACTGCCCAGAGAATACCTGCTGTGTTATTTTAACCCAGGAATCCTCATCCCAGGACACAACTTACACACACATGAGCCCCCCTCCTTTTATTTTACTTTAAATAGGAAAATGTTGTGTCTGATGGCACACCTGAGAGGCAGCTGCTGCCTTTTGACAGGTGGTGCCCCACAGGTGTTAATGAGGAATGTTAATGAACCTGATATAGAAACGGGACACCTGAAAGTTGTTAGGGGGTTATGCTGCTCAACCTTTTCCCCTCACAATCAGGCGACCCTCGGCAAAACGAGATGGAAGCCGAGGTGTGCTCTGTGCCTTGCTATTTCTGGCTGTGCCCTGCTGGGCCAGGGGGCTGCCATGTGCCCTCAGCCTCACAGGGGCAGCTGGCTGGGGCAGGAGCTCTCCTGGGAGGATAAATGCAGGAAGGGAGCTGCTCTTGGGGATGGTGGGCCTTTGCCAGAAGCATTTTTGATGGGAAGGGCTGCTCAGGCTCTGAGTGCCTGTGGTTCCCATGGAGCCTGCTGGCAGGTGCCCGAGCTAAGGCCCTTTCCAGCGCTGAAGCCTTGCTGTGCCCTGGGCTGTGGGGATGCTGCCGAAGCTGCAGGAAAATCGGTGTATTTTCCAACAGGGAGAGGTGGTGGGGCTGCTGTGCTCAGGGAAGTTTCAGTGTAAAGGGTTGATAAAGCACATGGCAGAGCACCAGCTGGGACTAAGGAGCGAGGAATGCCGCTGAGGAGCGGCGCAGGCGGCCGAGCACCGTGCGGGACCCGCGGCCGGGAGGCGCCTGGAGGCCGCTGGAGGCGATGGAGCCGATGGAGGTGATGAAGGTGATGGAGCCGATGGAAGTGATGAAGGTGATGGAGCCGATGGAAGTGATGAAGGTGAGCCATGGCGGAGCGGCTGTGCTGCGAGGGTGGGGGTGGCGCTGGGACACCTTTTCAGCCAGGCTTGGCTGTCGGGGTGGAGCTGTTTCGGGAGCACCGACTGCTGAGCTGTGCTGGAGATGAGCAGCAGCCACCCACTGCTGGTGGCAGCAGGGCTCTGGAGGGTGGCTGTGGGCTGGGAATCAGCGAGGCTGAAGCGTGCAGAAAACTCGTCTGGGGGGGTGTTCTAAGTGAATGTGTTTGGGCTGGTGGCTGTGGGGTTCAGGCTCTGGGGTGCCCTGCTGCTGTAAGGGCACTTGGCTCCTGTCTGTGCCGTGGGGTGTGGCACATCACGGTGGGCTGCGTGGTACTGCTGTATCCCCATGGGCACCGCTGCTGTGCTCTGGGTACCTGGGCACACCTGCCTGTGTCCACCTCTGCAGGGACATGCAGTGCTCAGGCAAATCTCCTACGTGTGAGGAGAGGCTTCAGAGTTGATGGTTTCTTGCACACATGTTCTGACAGAAAAATTTTATGCATTTCCATGCCATTTACATGTCTTGTTGGGTTTCAGTGTGGAGTCCCTTAGTGTATCTACTGGTCCTGTCCCATGCCTGCTGTCACAGATGAATTACAGAATGTGTCTGTTTCTCTTTGTCTTCTTTCTGAAATGGACATGGCTCTCCTGGCCTCTCATCCCTCCTGCACAGGTGAGCTTTTGTCTCACTCTCGTCTCATTCAGAACAGTGATCAGGCTCCCCGTTGCTTAATTAGTCCTTTCATAATGAATAATTTGGGTAAGTACTTTGAGTAGTAACCAGCCATTTATCTTTGTCATGTCTATTTGAATGAAGAATTATTTGGAAGTTTAACATTTCACCATTGCTGGATTTGATGGTAGTGCAAGCTGTAAACTTAGATTGCTGAAGCCATATCAAGAAATCAGTGGACTTTTCCTCACTGCAGGCTTCAGGTCTTGGCACGGCAACTCATTATGGCTCCTCATCTTCATTTATCAGTCTCTGTGTAGGAGATGCTGAGAAAATGCTTGTGTGTGAGCTTACACCTGGAGTCCTGTTGACTGCTCTGAGTACCATGAATGTGTGTCCCTATGTGCCATAACCCCTGGTTAAAACAACAGGCATAAATTATTCTCCTGTGTAAGCCATGGATTTTCTTGCCTTTTGGGTATCTGCTGAGTTTATCCCTGTTGATGCTAAAAACGCACACAGGCAAAATGGAAGAAATGAAAAATCTAAACATAATTTTAGAGAAAGGGTAGCTGAATGCACAGGCAGATGATGCATTTAAAATGGTTTGTGTTTTTAAAAAAAATCCCTACTAACTATTTAGTTAGTACTTCTGTAATTAAGACAATTATTTCAAGTGCTCCCAGCAGTAGTTCTGCATTAGGTTACTGAAGCTAAATCAAGATCCCACTGTTCTTACTTCTTCTCTGACTTGTGTTAAGGGGTCATTTTGCAGGCTGCTGGTGATGGGCATTCTGCTTCCACGTTAAATGGGTGGCCTTGGAGGGAGAAGGGGGGGTATCCCAAGATATCCAGAAGGTGAATAAACTTCCTGCAGCCACAGTGGCTATTAGAGAATGTACTAGCATCCTTTGGTACAAGGCTGTGCTGGGTACTCTGGGGATTGATGAACAAGCGTGGCAGTGAGGAGATGATAACATGTTTGGCACAGTAGACCACGTTATTGTCTAAAAAGTTTGTTTGACATGTGGTTATTCTAACCCAAATAGTAAATACCTCATTATACAAAGCTATTACTGTTTCCATCTTGGCTTTCTGGTGCTTCAGTGAAAGCAATGTGTCTCTGGCATTTACTGGATTGTAGTAGTGACAAAAACGCAGCACACTGGGGTCATTATGTATGTACAGAACTCTACTTTTCAGGCCACTGGATACATCACAGATGCAGATCTATTCCCCTTCATTGTTCATGTACTTAGCCTTAAAATCTGAGCTCTTCTAGTGGCAGTGTGACCTGGGAGAGGCAGCTCAGAGCTTGTGTGTGACTTTTCTTTCTAAGTGAAGCTTCTCTGTGGAGGGAGGTTGTGGTGAGGATGGGTAGAATAAGCCCTGTTGCTCCTGGACAGTTCTAGGGGTTTCTGACAACCCCACATTGGGGTAATTAGGACTTTAAACAGCCATGAGCAGCCTACAGGGCTCTGCACCTGATAAGGAGCCTGTGTCCAAGAGCTCTTGGTTTCTCTCCTGATCCCCTGAGAATAACCAAGATTTTTGAGCCAATGGGTGTGAGGGAAAAAAAAAAGCCATAAAAATACAGTGAATCACTTAAGAATGTGCTTTCAGAAGGTTTTTAAGATGGTCCAGCAATGCTGCTAATTGTGCATACATTTGCATTCCAACTATCCAGGCTTGGGCTGTGTAATGAACACATTCAGGGGCAGGGCCAGTGGTGCAAGAGGTTGCTCAGTGGCTGGAGGATCAGGCCATGGTTAGACACAGGGGTAGATTTAGTTCATTGATGTAACATATTCTTAATTTAAAAACCTATCCTCAGTAAAAAGTATTATTGCATTTGGATTAGAATATGGTTTTAACTCATAGACATTTAATTTTCACATAAACCCCTCTTAAGTAAAAAAAGGAAGTAAGGTAATTTAGAGGAGGCATTTCTATGCTAATGTGAAGCATTTAAGGAACAAGTGGTGCATGAGCAGGCCACTGAAGACATGGTATCTGAAGAATGAAAATGAAGAGAAGTTTGATTTTTACACCTAATGACAAGAGCTCATCAGGCAGCAGACTCAAAATTAATTTCTGAAAACTAGGACTGGGAGCTGAGGTATGGCATGACAGAGTATGGATTTACAGGAGAGGCTAGGGAAGGAGGTGCAAATATACTTTTTGTATAGATGTATCATCTTGTTTTAATCAGCATGTTTGCCTTGTAACAACGCTTCTTCCCTTCCCTTCTGCTGAGCAGTGTTTGAAGTGTATCCTCCCCCACCCTAAAATGGAATTGAAATACCTAATAATTGCTTCCAGGTGTGTTGAATTTTGCTTTAGCCTTGCCTTGTTCCTGGGGTTTGGCTTGCTTCAGTCCCTGACACTTCATCTTGCCCTGGACGCCCCTGTAAGTTGCAGGCTTTGCTCTGCAGCTAATACAGAGCAGTAGGTGCCCCAGAACTTGCTGGAACCAGGCTGGAGCTGTGCCACATCCTAGCAACTTCTCTGGCAGGCAATTGTTTCACAGTTTCTCACATACAGTTTTACAGCAATCTGTGCCCTGGCAGCAAGGATAGTGTTTACAGATTTCCTAATGTGGAGCTTTTAGGGTCACAGGGACACTTCTGGTCCTAGCAGGAATTTAGTATGACCACATACAATGAAACTATGGTCCTTCTCATAAAAGAAAAGTAGCATTTTACCCTGTATTTCCAAAAATATTTATTTATTTTTATAAGAGCAGTTGGCTTCCTGAACACTCCTATTATTTCTAAGGTGTTGTGGAAATTGGTGTTGCTGATCTGGCACTCTTGCTTTCTTATCTGCTGTTTCATCATGATTTCACTGTAGAGACATTTGTTGTCAGAAAATCAATACACTGAGTTTGGGAAGAGCTGAACAGCTGATCTATCAAGTTCACTTGCAGTATTTGTTTCAGTAATGGATCACAGCCTTATCCAGTTAAGTGGCCCTGGCAGTCACCTCAGTACCAGCCCAGGCTGGCTCTGGTGATAGAAAAATCTGTTCATACAACAGGGGCAATACTCCTTCTGGAGTCCCTGAAGGAAAACCAGGGAGGCAACCTCAGACAGGGCAGAGGCAGCCCAGCCCTCGTTCCCTCCATGCCCCTTTTTTCTCTGCCCATACCTGATTTTTGGCATGTGAACAGAGAGGCTTGGGTTTTGGTATTGGAATATGCTTTCTGAAATGCTTCCCTGAGGGGCCATGACTCTTCACCCTGGGTTTTTTCACTGTTAAAATCTTGAAAAGATTCTTTAATATGCAGATTGATTGAATGAAATTACTAAAAAGGATGCTCTCATTATTGCCCTGAATCAGGATTCAGATTTGATTGTGTATTATATTCTTAAATAGATTCAGCACAAAATGCCTTGCATTTCAGTGTGTGAAATGGTAGGTAGGGCATCAGCTGAAATGGGCCATGCACTGACTCATTAGACAATGTGTCTGATTTTTACTGAGTACCTCTATTTCAATGGCAAGTTTAGCTCTTCTGATGGGAAGCAGAAATGTTCAGTAGGTAATATAACAAAATCAGGCTGGTTATTTGATGGGGCTGAAAAATGAATGGCCTTTTCAGTTCAGTGAAGGATGAATATTTCTGAATGAAGCTCATCAGATTCATAACCATGCCAAATCCAAGACTAGCTGGCTGGAAATCTTTCTTTGAAAAGCATTGCCCTTATTTTCTAGAAAACTCCCAATGTGCTGGCTGTGAGCCCAAGATGTGGTACCTTGTTTTAGTACAAAAGTGAGCATCAAATGTGTTACTGGAGTGCATTTTAAAAATACATGAATTAAATAGCCAATTTAAAAAGCTCTTGGGATTAGCCAATTTCCATAGAAAAAGCTCTGATCTCTGGAATCTGTTTCAGAGAAGTTTCTTGATACAGGGTTCTTGAAGTTACAACTTAGAATAGTGAATGCTTAAGAGTATAGATACCTATCAATAGGCTATATTGATGTGTCTTAATTGGTTTCCTTCCCTTTTAGAAGTCATGTAACTGGATTCTGCTTACATGCAAATGTTTAAATCAAGAAGCTTCCTGTGGAATATCAAGCTGAAATATTGCCTAATCATTTCCCTTCTAAGAGGAGGGCTAAGTTATGGATTCTGTGAATAATTTTCAGTTTCTTACAATTACCAGAGTCTTATGGATTCTTCTGTATTTCTGGCATGAATACTTTCCAAAAAGGACAATACTTCTAAATTGATTTGAGTCTGATTCAAGTAGCCATGTGCTAGCTCTACATTCCCCAGGTCCAGTGTTGTATATAGGTAAGGTTGGATTGAAAGTGAGATTATGGAACCCAGATGTGGAATAAAGCTGTTTCTAGCTAACTGAGAGGCAGTAAACATCTATGGCAGCCTAATGAACAGTGCAAGGCCACGTTTCTGTGAAAGGGAGTGATCTTTAATGCACAGTGAGTGCCAGCTCCAGGAACCAGTGGCTACCTGCTGGGGTCCGGCACATTCTTGGTGCAGAGATGGGCCAAACCAGGGCCACGACCAAACCAGGGCCACAGTCAGATGGGCAGAGGGAGGCCTGTGAGCTCTTGTGCCAGTGCTGTGCAAACAACTGTCTGCACATGATGTACCCTCATATGCTGTGGGTCTGGGTGCTGAGCCAGCAGTGCAGTTGTGTGTCCTTCTCTTTAAACTTTCCATGATTATAACTCTCATTGTAGTCACTCGTTGGTGTAACTGAGAAGGAGAGTGTAACAAACTTGTGTGATTTGTTCTCTACTTACTGTCAAGCTCTCCCACTTGTAAATAACACAAATTAAACCACATCAGTAATCCAGTCAATGTGCACTATAGCAAATTTCACATGTGTTTCTGAGCTGGGCTGCAGATCAAATTGGAATGCATTTTTTAGATTGTTTCTCAAGTTTTTCAGTATACAAAAGAATCATGATGTTCAGTATGTGTGCTATAAACTATGTTAATTTCATTATATAATTATCATAGAATGGTTTGGGTTGTAAGAGACCTTAGAGATCATTTAGTTCAAATTGCCCTGCCATGGGCAGGGAAACTTTAAATTTTGTCTGTTTTTATTTTCTAAATCTAGTATTTAGTATAGGAGTATTTCAAGTAATCAAATTTTAAGTTTTTGTCCCTAGATTTAATCTTTTCTCTATGTATCTGCCTTGAGATTGAGTCTGCTGCTTTTTTGTACCACAGTGATTTTGTGTGAAGTCACCTGAACTTCATTTTTAAAACCCAGTGAAATAAGACTTCTTGGTACTCTTCTTGGGATTGTTGAATAAGAGTCTGTACATATTTTGTGAATATTGTTACTCTTATTAATGATATATATTTGTAGATGAAAAGCAATGTGAATAAGTATAATTGAAATATCTTTGATCCCAATAATATCTGAAACTACCAAGGTAGCAACACCAGAGTTATTTTTGTATAACTTATCAATAATTGCCTTAACTAGGAAATTGTTTTTTCAACATCAATATCTGGATAAGCATCTGGTGTACCAAGTGTGGAACTTAATCTTCAGGGAAAGGTTTCATTGATATTTGGCTTACAATGGAGTAGGTACTCTGTCAACTACTGTCTCAATCTGACTTCTTTCAAATAGGGCCTACAAAATGCTTGATCTGTGTTCAAAGCAAATATGTGGTGAAGTCTTTTATGCTGAAATACTCTTAAATCTGCAGAAGGAAAAGAATTTCTGGGTTGAACTCACATCTCAAGAAGTTTTAAGTGTTTTTAGTGATTGAAATCATGTAGTCGTCTGCATTTTCATTGGGACAGAACAATATATACATAGGTATTTGCATAGGACTTGTGCTGCTGAATTCTGCTCTAGAAGCTAGAGTACAGACTACATAGCTGGCTTGGCTACTTTTGGCTATGTCTTTTGCAACAGTTAATCCCATAGAAGTACTGTGCAATGTATGAACTTATGCATTATATAGCAGTAAATCATGAAGTACTGTTTAATTTGTGTGTACCTTGCCAAGTCTCTCCTTTGGCTACAATTTCAAAAAAGAGGTCTGAAGTCAGCAAATATGAACTTTCTGACTTTAGGCATTTGAAAATCTGAAAGTTAGAATAATTTCCGTTTTTAGGAGGGAAATGCAGATGAGTGTGTTAGAGTAGAGCTGGAGCAGAAAGCTTTGACAGTGCCTGACACTGGTGTGTTGGAGAGGTGGTTCTCACTGCTCCCTTATAGGGAATGCCTCATCTGCAATATCCCCCAGAAAAATCCTTTGGCACTTTTGTGATGAACCTTATGCAGAGTTTAGTTTCTCATTGCACAGAGCTACTTGCAAGGAAGGGAGGAGGAAGGGCCTGAGCTTCTGGTGCCATCACTGTAATAAGAAATAAATTAGATGCAAGGAGCACTTGTGTTGGGCCTTATGATTTGGTGCTGTCATGCTGTGTTGTGACTAATGCTTTTTCCCACTTTATTGTTGCTGAAATCAATGGCAAAACTCCATTTATGTTAAGAGCACATGACAAGATCCAGAATAAGTGAAAGAAGCAGATGACTAACAGTAATGGATATAATTGGGAAAAAACAGTCCTATCCAAGGGTATATTCAGGGCTGATTTAGAGTGCTAAGGAAAGATCATTTGTATCAGACTCAAAACAAGATAAAGGCAACAGCTATTAAAGGCACATCCACTGTGCACAGAGGGAAAGGGTTTCTTCATCCATTCATTTTAATTGGGGGTGGAGTGACTGCAGATGGTAGTTATGTAAATGATCTTTTAATTGGTAAACAGGAATATTTCTCTTTGCTCATATTTATTTTTTGAGATTAAACTTTTGCTTGTGCAAACAGTGTCCTCAGGCTGGTACACAGCAATGGGCATCTGTGCTTTTTCAAATCATTAGCACTAGATTAGAAATTTTGGCTGAAATTCTGAGTATTAAGTACCAGCTAGCAGCACCTGGTTTCAGTTGATCCACATTAGGGTTGGGTACTATCCCTTTTCTGGCCTGTTATCTACCATTTTTGAGCCTTTCTTTCACTGAAGCAGCATTTCTTTTCCTGGGAAAGCTTTGCCAGATGTGCTGCCTTCTGGCTTCTATTTCCCTGGGCAGGGGGCTGCCTGAGAGCTGCAGAGCAGCAGAGCTACCTGTGCTGCTGGCTCGTGTGCAGTGCAGAGGGATTGCCTCATAGACTAGGGATGAACTATTTAAGAAGTTGATCTGAACTTGGCCTCACTTAATGTGACCTCAAACACTGCTCTGACAATATGAAATGGCTGTAGTCTTTTTTCCTTCTTCTGTCCTGTGTGCATGGACAGGTGCGTGGTGTAGCCATGAGCCTGGTCTGCAAGTATGGAGGAGAATGAAACTGGGTTGTGAGCAGGTTGGCTATTTGCCATCAGCTTTTGTTGTGGTTCATTTGGGATCTAAGTCATGTAGTTCAAGCCACTGTCTTCCTTGGTGTGGTACTGCTACTGTGTTCAAGGAGTTTAGGAAGATGCTGTAAAGTGTGGGACTGTTGGGTAACCTGATTAATGTCTCTAACTAGCAGGGAGATTCATGTCTCCTGCTTGGTTTAGAGCGATGAATGGCCAGAATCCAAACTGCTCTTCTGTGACAGTGTTGTGCAGGGGAGCTCAAATTCTCTGAATCATTGCTTTCAGCTTGGTTGGTCAAATATATCAAATGGCTAAATTACAAGTGACTCCAGGAGCCCTGATGTGATCCCCAATATTTATGTCCATCCAGTTTGTGAGCTGCATGGACACTATGCTCTGCAGCCCAAATCAGCAAGAAAGTTAGGTTAAGAGTTGTGTGAAGAAAATGAAACTCTAATGTGAACAGAAAAGAGGAAAACTATTTAAACATTTAAGCAATAGAGAGACTGACATTAGAAAACTAGAGATGTCAGCAGATAAGGGAAATCTGCAATCTAGTTTATTGCTAGCACAGATCTTGGGTATTTTTCCTTCAAAACAATGGGTTTGAACCCTGTCTGTTTGTGGATGCCAAACCATATTTCAGTGGAGATATGGACCTGTGACTAGTAAATTTATTGTTCTTGATTAAACTTAAAAATGCATGACCTTAGTTTCTTCCTTTAGAGTTCTTAGAAGCCATTTCTGGACCTTGAGGATTCATGGCTTAAAATTAATGAATTACTTTAACTCAGGAGAATTGCTGACTTGCAAAGGAACTCAGTAGAAACAGGCAGACGTATGTAAATTTAATTTCCAGTTGCTGGTTAATTAGAAGAAAATGTCCTGTATCTTGGGGAGAAAAAGGACAGGATGTGGCATGTGACCACCACTTGAAGCCAAAGTTCTTGGCCTCTGCAGTAATCTTATTTCCTGCAACTCCAGCTGCTCTTCTCTGCTTGTGCCTGGCTGTGGCTCCCTGCCCCACGAACTGTGTTGATACAACTGTTGTAATATTCTGCTGTAAATTAGATCCGTGAGTGGGGGGCTGAGTTAAAAATAATCTGCTTTGAACCTAGACTGTCACCAGTCTTGTGAGCAGCGGTCACATGGCTGGCAGGCAAGGGCGGCCACATCAGAGGTGTGGGTGGAGGGGGAAGGGGCTGAGTGCCTGAGGCACAGAGGCAGGGCTGGCAACCTGTTAAGCAAGCTTGACATGGAAAGTGTGAACTGTAAAATGGCATGCTCGGGTGCTGCACCTTCACATGTGGGCTGCTGCAGTGCTGTTTGGGTCCCTGGCATCAGCAGTGTGCTGTAGGTGGTGTGCAGCTGAAGATGAGGGTGGCTGGCCCTGAAATGCAGGTTGTGCGTGACAGTGTCTAATCTTTATGTGACAGTATCTAACTGTTCCACCATGGGCATGAAGGGCAAGACACATAGTGCTCCAGCAGACTGACCAGGGAGCTGCCACTGCTAACCTCTGGAAATGGTAGGGCAGGGCTGTGCCTTACATACCTGCCTTTCCTGGGGACCACGTCTGGGGTGCACGTCATGCAGATGCCATTTCTACTGGCAGGGATGCTGAGCAATGTTCCCAGCCATACTTGGTAATCTGGCCAAGCTGTTGGAGTGCCCATGGAGGAGGCATGGCTGCCTCAACCAAGGATGATTCCTTTCTTGGCTGTAGATGTTCCTTGCTGAGAGTGCTAGTGGCCTTTGGAGGGGTAAAGTCATGGCCTATCTCCAATCTAGCTCTTACTGCTGGGATGAGGCTCGGGAAAGGGTGGGCAAGAAAGACCTTGGGCTTACAACCCCCTAATTAGAGCATTCAGATTGAAGTGGTCATTAGCTCCTGCTTCAAGGACTCTGTTAGGCACTCACTGAAATGTAGTCATCCCCCCAGGAGTGAAGCACCCACATCTTCCAGGCTGCACTTCCTGGAGGCATTCTTGTCCCAGCATCTGTAACATCTCTCTGAGTTTGTCAGGGCTGTGCCACTTGTTAGTGGTTAAGGGGTCATGGGAAAATGACAAGGCAGGATAACAAAACATTTTGTCTGTGTTAATGGTTGAAATTTGGAAGTCAACCTCAACGGGGCTTCAGATTGAGTCAAAGGTGATAACCAATAAGGTGACAATCCTGTATTTGGAGCATTTAGTCCTGAGATTTGTGAGCACAATCAAAATAGCTTGACAAAGATGCAGCTGAAACTGATGACTTGTACAGTTCTGCAGTGTCATAGGATGAAACAATTATAAATAATTTCTATAAGAAGCAAATTTAAAAGACAGAATAATTAATATTTTGCAAATAATGTGTGGAGGTAGTAATCTTTACTGTGTAACAGCAGTGTATACATCATTGAAAACTGCAGAGAAGAAACAATCTACAAATGCTGTGCATGGAAATTTCTTAAATTATGATTTAATAGTGGGGAAATTAGTAGTTTTTCAGTCTTCCTGACATTTGACTTTTTGTGAGTTATTTGGCTGCTTTTCTACATTCCCATTTCAAAAATATGATGTTAAGATCAAATGCAAAGGTTCAGCTCTGTTCAGAGAGGTGGAAGAGCAGTAATGGCTGTTGTCCAGAAGCCTTTAGCATGTGCCCAACCAGGTGGGTCCCAGGGACAGCAGAAGGGCGTTGGCACCTGCTCTGCCCTGCAAGCCTGCCCTCCTGCTTGGCAGAGCTCATTAGCTAAAGAGAAGGCTGCAGTCGGGTGCTTGTACTCTTTCCATGACTGGAGGGGTCTGATTTCTCTTTAAAATTTATTTTACCCTCTGTAGTGTGTCATGCTTTTTTTTACTGATATCTTCCTCTCTTTCTCCAGTAGACAAGTTTTTACGCAAGCTGAAGAGGATGTTTGTGGTTAATATCAGTAGGAACAATGCTGGTTTTGAAAGTCTCACTATAATGTTTGAGCTACTGGGATAAATTACTGCATCATTGTGTATCAATGC
>VYZP01078458.1:12941-37678 GCA_013400635.1 Hypocryptadius cinnamomeus | reverse complement strand
AGAGTACTTTCTATATGTGATTGCTCAGCCTTGTTTCTGTACCTCGAGAGTTTCTGTGCTTAAAATAGCCATACTTGGGCTTAGTTTTGCATAGTTGATCTGTGGTAAGATTTCAAGTTGCTGCAGCTGATATTTTGGGGCTTTTTAATGCTTCTGAGGACACTGGCATGGTATCACATCTCAGTCCTACCAAGCTGGTTTCTTGTAGAGAAGAAAACCAAACAAATGCTTTAGAAGAGGATGAGGCATTTCCTTATTGTTAAATAGTTTGCTAGAATCTGTAGGCTAATTAATGAATATTATTTATACATTTATTTATATTATAAATAGTATAAAGATATGTTGTACATAATATAAATGCACAGTTCATTTTTATAAGCAATGTATATTATCATCCATATTATCTGTGACTCTACTTGTTTTTCTTGTGCTGCCTGTAACTAGGATTGCTCACCTGGAAAATCATTTGTCTTTACCATGCAAAATATTGCCACTTACCCAGGTATTGTATTTTAAGGAAGTGATTAATGCTCCCTGTCAAGACTGGTCTGTTGCTGTTGGCTTTTTATGGAAGCTTGTTTCATTCATGCATCTATTTCTGTATATTGTCTTCCTTGGCTTATTTCTCTTCAGAAGCAGATCCTCTAACACCGCTCAGTTGCAGTTGTCACACCTGTGCTCAGAAAAAGACGGTGTTGAAGGGAGGGTTTTGCTTGGGGTTGTACTGTGAACAGCATGATCCTTTCTTGCTAAATCTACCAAAAGACACAAAACTGAGGGGCTGCTGTGGGACTCCACCGACACATGGTATGCCAGAGCAGTTTGTGGAGTGACATCTTGAGTCTGTTGCCAAGTTGGAGGTGTGATATTGTGAAGATTTTGGTTCATTTTAGGCTTGTGTTTATTGAAATTAACTTCAGGTTGAGGCTACTTGCTGGCCTCTTTTAGGAGACATGCTGATGACTGCAGATACTGACTCTAGCAAGAATCCATCCTTAGAATTGATGTCCTTGTTTCCAGTGTCAAAAAGAAATCATGCAGCAGTGTCTGTAAAAGTTGTCCCACTTCAATATTCCATGTTTCATATTTTTGAAACACTTAAGTATTTGGGGCTATGAACCTGTCACTTCTGGAGTCCTAAATTAACTATAAAAGGATATAGATCTCAGTTGTTGAAATTTAGCAGAGGCTGTTGGTAGTGGGGACTGATATAACTGTCCATGTTCCATTGTCCCAGCTTTCCCATTTTAGCCTTTTTACTGAAAACATAGCAGTGATCTTTCTTGTAATCTGTAGTTGCTTAGTCTGGTTTCATGCATGTTGACTAGATTTTTTAAAATTTATTTTTATTTCCTGTTCCTGCCTCAGAAGATGTAACTTGCATTACTACGTCTGTTGCCACTGGATTTTGGACAACACCTGACTAAACTGATCTATACCTCTATTAATCTGCCTGGCTTTTGGCAGTCCCTCTAATTTGCAGACTTGCCTGACGAGTTGCTTCCTGATAAGACAGAGTTGTTAGTGATGGTCAGCTGCTAGTAGAGGTCTATTATCTTTGCTGGCTGTTTTCCACTGACAACAATTTCCTTCCTTGCTTCTAAAGCTCATTACCATCTTTTGCTTTGAATGTTCTTGTGAGGCTAATATTTATTTGCTTTATTCTTTGGATTTACACAGAATTCTGCTAGCTTTAATTAACAGGCATCCATCTGTGCTCTCAGAGCCCTGATGGTTAATTAAAATTAAACATCTCTACATTGTCCAGAGCAATATATAGAACCAAATTTTTCAGAACATTTCTAGAAATGTCTGTGTGTAGGGGTTTCTCCTGCTGGCTTCCCTTAGTTTGTGGTGTTGTAGTGCAATCACTGCTGTGAATTAAGCATTGTAACAGTTTTGCCTGCTGCTTCTCTTCAAAGCTTAACAGGTTTTTTTTTTATGCACGCTTCTTACACACCAAGGAGTGGCATTTCCAAGGCACCCAGTGCCTGCAGCACAAATTGACTCCCGGTGGGGCAGGAATAGGCATGCCAGAATGATCCCAGCAGGGCCCCAACATTGCTGCTCCTACAGCTTTTCTGATCCACACTAGCCTTAGGTTTGGGTTTGGGCTGGTGTTAAGGTGAGGGTCAGGCTTAGGGTTGGGATTGACAGAGTCAAATATCCTACAGCTCCAAGAACACTGGGGCAGGAAAGGCATACCAAGGTGATTCTGGCAGGGCATCCACATTGCTTCTCCTGCATCTCTCTGATCTGAACCAGCTGTGGGGTTGGGGTTGGGCCAGGGTTAGTGTTAAGGTTAAGAGATTCAGAGAGCCTACAGGTCCAAGAACACTGGTGCTGGAATAGGCATGCCAAGGTGATTCTCCCAAGGTCATTTTTGTATGGGTTTTTACCATCTTGAATAAGGCTTCACAGGTTTTTTACAATAGCAGTATTTCACCTTATGTGCTGGAGTTCACACCCTCTGCCCTAGAGGGAGAAGCCCAAAAGCTCCTGTGAAATGGAAAGGTGTTGGGAAAGCAAAATAAAGTGATAACATAAATGCAAAAGTTTTATAATCCCATGAGCTGTGCTGTTAAAGATTGTGCTGATAGCTTGCAGGAGGCCTATCAAAGGAGGCTGCTTCTGGAGTTTGTGGGTTCCAACCTGCAGCACCAGGTTCCTGCCCCAGACCTGTAAGATAAGACCTGGTCCAGATCAGAAACCTGTAGGAGCAGCAATGTTGATTGATGCCTTGCTGGGATTGTTTTGGCATGCCTTTTCTTGCCCTAATATTCTTGAAGGTACAGTATATTTGACTCTAACCCTAACAGTAATCCTAACCCTCACCTTAAACCTAGTAAAGTGCAAAACTATTGTTTTCTCCATTCAGTGTCTCAAGTTCTAATGGCCTTCTTCTAGTCATGAAAAGGAATTGCTTTTCATTAGTTTATTCTCTCTCTTCATTCTCATCCCAAAAGCTGCAGAGTGCTTTTTGGAAGCTATTATTAGGTATCTGGAATTATAATTTCTTTCTGTGTTGCCATCTTGCTCTATCAGTGTTAGTTCATTTGAACCTTCTTATTTTGGTACTGAGAGGCCTCATGGCAGTGCAGGAGTGGGAAGATGATGGGTTTATTGCACCATACACTGTACTAACAGCCTCACGTGAGGCTGCTGCCTGTGTCTTGAGACATGTGTTTAGGTAAGGGCAGTCTCCAGTGAAAGTTTAGTCCTCTTTAATCTGGTAGAGCAGAAGTTGCAGGTCAGAAGGCTGGAGGGGTAATTTCAGGACACTGGTAACCTGTAGGTAAAACAGTTGCCTCAGCCTTGAGGCCGCCTCAGTACAGAGGGGAACTGTATAACTAACTTGTGACATTGCAGATACCATAAAATAAGCAGTGTGTTTAATATTGTTTAATGGGGAATTTTTATCTTTAGGGTCCCTGTACTGGTGAATTACTGATAAGGATAATGGGAGTTATGATGACAAGCAGATCCCAAGGATTGGGCTTTTTTGTACCATGGGCTGTTCAGATCTGTTTTGAGATTTGCAGCTATTAGCTTTTCCCTGTCTTTAACGTGTGTTAGCAGACAGAGTATGTTATAACCCAGGTGCCCTCAACATTATTCACACCAAAGTTTTCTTCTGACACTTGAAACAGTGTGCCTGCTATGTCTTGCATCCGTTTGCATTTCTGCTTTTGGAGGAACAGATTTGGGGAGCAACAAAAGAGGAGATTGAGGGTAGGAAAAAACCACACTAAATATCTGAGATATGAATGGGAGCACAGGTTTTTAGCAAACTGTACCTCATAGTTTAAGGGCAAATATTTTCAAGTTGCTGCTTTGCTAGAAATGGGTCAAAAGGCTGGTAACACAATCTTGGAAGCTATTTTTTTCCCCACTCACTGTTAAAAATCATTATGCTTCTGACTTGCAGATCTGGCATCCTTAGTGTATTGATTTTCATATTTAAAAATATAAATTGGGTAATCCTTACATTGGTAGGTCTGGCATCCTTCCCTTTTTAGGCATAAAAGACAAAATTTATAGGTTGAAATGATGTATTTTATTGGAACATCTGATCCAGCTGGAAGAAAGTTGGAAAGTGTTTGGGCACAAGGTCTCCCCATTAGGCTTCACAAAATTAGTGTAGACTTCAAACTAAGGACATTAGCTGAAGAGGTGTTGTGCTTGCTGTAACCTCTGTGTATTAATCAGCTGAATAATTCCAAGGAAATGTACAGGCAATTGTAGGTGTGTAAAAGTGCTGTTTTCTGGAAAGCAATATATGTGACTGCTTTGGAGGGCTGAAACAGGCATAATAGCTGGAAAAACCCCTTCAGATAAAAGGATTTCCAGCTTGTTTTTTTAGGACCATAGACTGCTTTTAGAATAAGACTTTGGGTTAATTCAACAAAAATAATTTTTTAGCCAAAAGTAGGTTTGCCTGAAATAGTCTGTGTTGCATTTGTCATGGCTCAAAGGACTCTTCAAGAGATCTCTTATGTTTGGACCTTCTGGGAAAATTGCTTTTCAGCCAAATCTGAGCCTGTGAATAACAGCAGAATAAGCACTGCAAGTCGTAATCCCACATTAAATTGTCAGTCATAGTCAATGTTACTTTCTTATATTTTTTCCCCAATTAACTACACTGTGGAGTTGTTGGAACCTGGGGCTGATTCCAAAGGGGGAAGCATTTAGTTGTGAAATAGGATGTATGGTGCATTTAAGACTTGGGGTCTGAGCTATTAATCCCACTCACAAGAGGAGAATTTGGAGATAGAAGTCACTTGTTTCAGCATGTGCTTGGAGGACCTACTCATTACTGGGGGTTTTGCCTTTGTAGTTATTTCCCCACCACTGAAGGGGGAAATGTTTAATGTAAGTAAATGCAGTCTAGCACGGAGGTTGGTAGCACTAGAGCTAGGAGTAAATTAAAAAATAAAATCTCACTTTTGTGTGAGTATTTATGCAAGACAAATACTAAAGTCAGAACCTGGTTCTGTTTCCTTTCTGAGTACATGTAAAAGCATGAGAAGAAATATGTACAAGTATTTAAACAATGTCATCTATACATTACTTTCAAACTTTGGGATACTGTTCCTAGATGAAAAAATAACATCAATAAGACACAGCAGCCTGACACCGGTTAGAGTGATAATTATTAATGCAAATAACTGATTCATACTAGATGTGATAGATAGGACACTTTCAGAAGAAGACTCTTTGGTCCAAACCTAACCCTATGGGATGTTTCTGTGCATGGAACTGATTTAGTCCTTACATGGTTTTCTACCCTGTTTTACATTGTGTAAATTGCTCAGCTGACTGAAGGCGGTTCTGTACTCATCAGGAATCACAGCAGAGAAACTTCAGGAGGCTGGTGCAGCCCCTGCAGCAACAGTGTGGGACAATTCCCTCTGGCAGCTGTGTCAGATGTTGCAGATTATCCTGTGTAGGATTGACTGTTCCAGCAGCCCTGTGACTGGAAACTCCTGGGAACTTGAACCTGACAGGCAATACATCTGGTCTGGGATCTAGACTCAGTCACTCAAAACCATAAAATTATCAAGAAGTTACTCACCCACTGTGAAGTGTCTTGGGGGAATCTCTGTATTTGTACTGTTGAGCATCTGTGTGTTTTACTTTGTGGAAATGTGTAAAATAAGAGAGAGGCGGCCTGGAAGAACAGGTGGAGAAAAGATGAGTAAGGAAAATGCAACTGGAAGCAAAGGGAAGAGGCTGAGGGCTGCAGTGTTGCTGGAAGGGAATTTGTTGATTGACCGTAAAGTCTTGTGAACAAGTACACGCTGCATGTGCACTGTTGCAGTTTGCAGTGCATCCCTATCCCCTCTCTTCCTCATTTCTCTCCAATGATTGCTGCTCACGGCCTTGCTGAGGTTTGATTGTTTGCTTTGTGGCTCATTCTGGATCTCTTTAAGGTCCTGTATAAAAGCAGATATTGTGCTGCTGGGTTGACAAGATGAACTTGCATTATTCTGGAAGAATTTGTATGTCTAACTTTACTATTTTTGAGGCTGTAAGTCTACAGTGTTCCCTTTCAGTAGAATAATGTTCAGATAAGGATAGTGTGATTTACTATGCCAATAAATTATTGATGAGAGGCAGCTGAAGAAATAATGTGGGTTTTTCTCTGCCAGCTGGGGCCTGAACAACAAAGTTGCAAATACTATTTCTTTATGATACCAAAAGGCATAGTTTTTTCCAGGTTTGTTAGAACAAAGACTACAGATGTGAAATATTCCTGTTCTCTTGGGTTGCTAACAGGCTGTTGGTGTTGCTCTCCAGTGTGGGACCTGTATCAGTCCCTCCTACCTCCCTGCAGTGCTGCAGAAACTCCTGTGTGCCTCAGAGCAGACCTGGCCTCGTGGTCTCTGTTGAAAGCACTGGGATTAAGGCAGTAGGGGAAGGGGGTAGAGCTTTCCACAAGGCATGTCTAAGCACTTAATACCATAACTCAGCATCACGTGTTTCTCACCTTCATTCTGCGTTCAGGTCTTTTTGAACATGATCAAGGGTATGTTTCTTTGCTTTATCTAATTGAATTAGGTTGTTAGATTGAAATTAGCATACAGTAAATTGGCAAAGCACCAATTGCCTACAATAACAGAGCCTGGGCACTAAGCACAGCTCAACATCTTTTCATAAAAAGAAAAGCCACCCTTAAAGCAGAGAAAGTGAGCTGAATTTGCAAAAATGTTACCTTTTATTCCTTGTGGGATCCTCTGAGATTGCTCCCAAATCAAGGCTCTGCAGAACAATGGAGCAATTGTCTGTGGGCTGGCAGCAGCATTTGCACAGCTTGCCTCAATGAATATTTTGTCAGAACGGTTTCTGCATTGCCAAACTATGCTAACCTCCACCCCCCAAGTTGGAGCTAATTAGTAATGCATAACAGAGGAAGTGCCTTTGTTTCTTGTCCTCTCCCTGAAAGAATAATTTGACCTGCTAACGGATAACTTTTGGGACTATGGGAAGAACAGGCCACAGAAATGTTTTTCTTATAGTAAAGATGCAGCAGGAGGATTTCTATGTTTTAGAGGCTGTCTTGGGATTGTTTGCTTGCCAAACATCAAATATACCATGGAAAACTGACTTTGTTTCTCAGAATTTGCCTTTTTGTCCCCTCTGTTTTTTACAAAACTGGATTTACTTATTATAGTTCTCCTGTAAAACAAATAGTTCACAAGCCCATGCTCTGTCACACCCACCATTTGTTAGTTTATCATCAAAAGTTCTTCTGATTTGTTTTCTTCCTTTCTCCACCCACACCACAGCATCCCTGTGAATTCTTTTCTGGAGGCCGCAGCTTTCTGAGCCCTTTAGATGAGCTCTTGGAAAAGCATTATGAGCAATATGTAGTGGCCTCCTCCAGGCTGTGTCTCTTCTGAAGATGGCAAAATGTAAATTAGCTGTTGGTAAAATCCCAGATTCATTCCTGTTTTATAGCTAAGAAAGGCTCAAGTAAAAGTCTAATTTACGACATAGTCTGAGGGAAATGATTAATTATGCACCAGGGAGGAGAAAATGGTTGAGGGGGAAATGACAACAAGCCCAAAAAATATCAAAACTAATGTATGCTCTGAAAATCCACAAGAACTGAAGCAGACAACATAATTTATAAAAAACTATATAGGTTTTCTCATTCCTTGAAGGAAGAGAGATACTCTGCATTAATGTTGCCCTGAACAAAGCCCTTTTATCTTCTAGGGCTGATTTTGTATTCAGTGATATTAAAATAATTCTAATTAAAATTACTTCTTGTCTTGAAATCACCTAAAGATAGGTTTGTCCCTAATTTCTGGTAACTTATTCTTCACATACTGCTTTTCATCACTGGGCATTGTGCTCCGTTTTAAGCTGCATCCTTTTATTCATGGGAAGTCTGACCACCATCTCGGGTCAGAATAACTTAGTAAGGTTGCTATTTGGTTTGCCAGCAAAAGTGAGAAGTCTTATTTTCTTCCTTTATTAAATGTTCCAGCTTTTGGTGTTACTGAGGATAATGAAATGGTTTATAGCAGTAAATCTCAGGAGAAACTCCTGCAGTTGTTGTTGAACTTCTCATAACTGATCCTTGGCTGTGTTTGTGGATTTTTGGAATTTCATTATTTGTGAAATATGTTGTTTAAATAGAAAAATGAATTCTGAATCCCACAGAAAATATAATCAAATTGGGTGAAAATGAACATGCTGAGTTGTAAGTGTTTTCTTGGTCCTATTTTTAATTAGAGCGTTGATGGACAAGACTTCTGTTGCTGTCCAGGTCTTACTATAGTTAAAGTTGTCACATGCACAATTCTCATTTTCTCTTTCCATGAGTTCAAGGCTTCTATTAACTTTGCTATAATTTTAATTTAGCATGATTTACTGAGAGTTTTTAAAGACACTGATGAAACAAAATTTTACTGAAATAGCTGTTTGAACACAACAAAAGATGATGACGAAGCTACTCTGTAAAATACTTCCCTGAAAGCAGTTTTGGATTTGCTTTTGCAAAAAAATCTTTCTTCAGCACAGCTCAAAGGCAGTGTCAAAATGTGCTTGGCTGTCTCAAATTTTTGATCTTGATAGGAGAATTATTGGAAACAGAAGGTCAGATAATCATGGAATTAAGAGAAGGGGTGAACAGTGAGAGTGACTGAAAGCGTGACACTTCTGTCACTGGTAGAAACAAATATTGAATTGAGAGATTTGCTTCTAAAGAATAATATAAGTTGTATGTTGCTTTGATGGCATTCCTTAAAATCGTAACCTTTTCTATATGAAGTTTGCTGTATGATGTCTGAGAAGGTTGAATGTAAATTGGTGCATCTTCTGAAAAGCTGGAATGCTTTAGGGATCATGTTTAAGCAAATTAGAGTTGAAGTCTTAGTCCTGGTGTCAGGACCTGGGAAGCAGGAGCAGTGTCATCTCTGGTCAGTAGATGGTTGTCTCTGGTCTGTGCAGCGATGCTGCTGGCTCAGACAGTGAGGGAGCATGTAGGATCCTGGAATTATGATCTGATGAAAAGGCTGCTGATCATGCACCAAATATCTTGTCCATCCTGCAGATAGTCTCCCTCCTGTATAATATGGCATAGAAGTTATTTTCCATCCATTACATTGATTCCCTTGAATAAAATGTATCTCACAATTGTTCTGTATGTTAATTCTTCTGTCTACTTGTAAATGTATTTTGTGATAAATTCACAGGGATGGAAATTGCTTAAGGTTGTCTCAGAAAAAGTAGTTAGACACAAGTCAATTCTCTTGTTTTCTTTTCAATTGCAAACCTGGCTTTCAATTATGCATACTATTCAAGAATTTCTGCCCAGTGAGTAGTCAGTCATATGAGGCAGTGTGCTTTCAGGGGAGGTTCTTCACTAGCTTTATCCCTAATACCAGCACATATGGGAGCTTTTTGAGCAGTTCTGCAGGAATGTACATCATCTTGCTACACCATATGTTCATAAAGAACAGGAATGTAGAAGTCTTCCAGTATTTTTCATACCAAATTATTAAAATGTTTCCTGTTTCTTCAGTCCAAGTGATCAACTGTGGCATTAACATCATGTTGTGATGTGATAATGTGTGCAGAGTCAGTTTCTCTGAGGAAAAGCAAGATGCAGATTTTGAGGGATTAGTAGGAGGATACCTTTACTTCAGTCCAGGGTAGAACTGATCTTTGTGGAGACTCAAAGACTACATCTGTGATAAAGCTCCCCTCTGAAAGCAGCCATGCTTATGAAGCATGGTCTGAGCTATTGAGAGCAAACTTTGGATCTTGAATGGGCTTGTGCAGGCCCTGGTGGATCCCAGGGATCTGCAGTCTTACTGATATAGATAAGAGCTGTCTAGCCCAAAGCTAGTTTGAGTGTTTTCTTATGTGCTGCAGATACAGTTCTTGACTGCATTGCAGATAAACTGTATATATAACTTGATTTATATATGTACATATTTATTCACCCTGAAACAGAGAAACACAAAGACTGTGTGCAGCATTATCCTTGTTGTGCAGAGTCTTCCAATGGCAATAAGCTGATTTCCAGGGAAAAGCTGTGCCTTACTTGCCTTAAACCAATAACGTTTTCCAACTGCTTAGTAGGGTATCTTACAGTTTTGACATCAGCTTGCATCATCTTAAAGATGGGTACATGCTGATGCACAGCAAAAATAGTTGAGGAAGCTGTCTGTGAGCTGCCCTTCTGTGTGTCCTGTGATACCAGTGTAGTGTGTGTGATGCTCACAGTGGTTAACACTTGGTGAACTACTGTCGCCTCAGGTAACATGGGAAAATTGGAGGGCATGGTGTATGCCCAAACTGTCACTGAGGCTGAGACTTTTAAAAAGGATTCCTTTATTATGGTCTTCTTTAACTCTTTGAGGGTATGACTGCAATTTCTATTTATTTTCAAAGAAGTATTCAAGTACATGAAAGTAGAAGTATATGAAGTATCACAAAAAATACAGTAATCTATAACAAAAAGAACTAAGTGCACCCCCAGCAACCACGGGGAGGGAGGTGGGCATAGCAATTTAGCCAAAAGTTCAGAGAGAACAATTTTTTGCCTTTACCTGCCTTTTTGAAGTTTCTGTGAGCATGTGGCAGAGCCAGACTTAGAGTTCAACGTGGCTCTAATTGGTGACCAAGGAAAGAAGGTGTATTTGTGTGTCAGCTGGAAAAATGTGCCTTCAAGGATTTGGCTTTGTTGACCTTGGGTCTGATTTCAAGTTGGCTGACTTGCAAAACACCCCTTTAAACTTAGATAATGCTTCAGAATGACTGTCAAAACAGTAGAAAAACCAAAAAAGTCCCATGTATCTAACCCTGTAGTGCATGGGAAAAGCAGCTGCAGGAGCAGCATGGTTGACTGTTATAAGGGATGTGCCATAGGCATCCAGCTGTGTACATGTAAGGCTTCTTCCTCTGGAAACATGTGTGCTTCCTTTTGTGCTTGCTGAGGCATTATCCAAACTCAAATATACAATATTTTCTTGGGAATGGAACTGCATTTTTGAATGCTCTAGTGGCCTCATCAAACAGTCTGGAAGAAATACAGTTGACTGCTGTATACATTTGAAGACAGAGGAACAATCACACCTTTTTCAAACAGGGTTACATGGAACGGAGATTGGAGAGGTAATGTTTGTCCACAGGAAGTGGTGAGATTTTATGTAGCCTCCCAAGCTGTCCTGTGCAACTTTGTCCCACTGTTCCAGCGGTGTATCCAGTTTTTTCAGATGCATCTGTACATTTATGGGATGATCCAATCATGAAGAGGTTTAATCTGTTGCTGTTTTGGGCTCATATTTCACAAAAATATATTTGCCTGCCTAGGAGTTCTCTGGTTATTGAAGAGTTTGTAGGATTCAAAGAGAGCAGAGTAGCTTGTACACTGATGCTAGAAAGAGCTGATTGAAAGATGGTGTTTGTTTAAACAGTTTTGGGTTTGCCTTTCAATTCAGTTTTTACATTCAAACTTTGTGTATGTGTTTTTCAATAAAATGGGGGAAAAAAGGAAGTACTTATTTTGGTGTCAATTGATTCTTTTTTTTTCCCTAGAAATAAAGTAAGGTTTTGGATTATTTCACCACCATAACCCTTGTTCTCTGAAAAAATTCTTAGAAATAGAATTTCAATCTACTCGAACACTCATTTTGAACATATCTTGGTATTTTTCAAGAGAGCCTCATCCAAAAAGGTAAAAAAAATTAGGTATTTGAACATCTTCAAGAATCCTCATCTACATTTTTTTTTAAACGTGTGTTGAGTTTGACATAGGGCTGTGAATGTTTTTGTTCCCTTGGAACTGAATTTCTATGAGTTTAGAAATGGATGGAGAGAAAATGCTCTGTGACTTGCTGTTTGATAGGAGGCAAACGGTGCTCTCTGTGTGCCCAGCGTTTGTGAGGGGACATTGCACACATGTTACAAGACAGGCTCAGGCCTTGGCCAAGGTCTGGGGGCCTCCTGGAGCTGCATGTGGTGTTTGGAGGCACCAGAGCTGGAGAAGCAGCCTGGCTGATGCTGCAAGCAGAGCTGTATTCACAGCACCTCTGCATCTGCAGGCTATAAGCTGCAAGTTGCTATTGCCAAGCCTGGTCTTCTCCAAGTGTGTACACATGTGTCAACAAATTAGAGCAGGAGAACAAGTGGCCTGGCACTCCTGGCTTGGCTTACTCCCAAAAAAGATCCACCTTCACAGTCTAAATTTCTCTTGACTGCAGGGATGCAGGACGTGAGTTTAATGTTCTGGATAATAAACAGGATACTGGATTAAAAGCAAGGATAATGCACCAGACAGGGAATTGTTTGTGCTGCTCTGCTTGTCTCCTCAGGCTTTTTGCCTAGCTGGCCAACACCCAGGGAGCACAAACTGCTGTGGTTTTCTCCAGGAGAGCAGCAACTGAGGGAAACTGGTTGGGAATTAAGTCCTGATGATGAGAGGCACTTAGCGAGTGCAGCAAGGGATTTGATGGTTTTTCTAAGGAAAGTAGCTTGCCAGCACTCCAGAGGGAATGGCAGCTGCTGGGGGAAAAGGAGCAAAGCATTGGGTGCAGTGGTGCATAAGGCCAAGCCTACAGCTGTAACAGAATGTTATTTTAGAAATTCTGAGCTGATTCAAATAACAGTCTGGCTGAACAACCTCAGCATGTAACACTGCCACCATGAAGGCACTGTGAGAGACCTGCCTGAAGCACCAGGACAGCTGGAGATCAGCAACTAAGGAAGCAAAATGGAGCAGCCTGGGGAGAGGTTTCAGGCTGGGTCAGAGTCCAAGCGGGACTGTGGCTGCATTGGGAGCCCACCCGGATGCAGAGAGAAACTGTGTGGGCAACAGGCAGAGGAGCTGCCCTGGGGGTTTGTGCAGACAGGGCAGCAGGGTCAGTGCTGCACTTGAGCTTGTCACAGGCATGCTGGATGTGTGGCATGGGAAAGTGCCCACAAGCAAAAAACGGGAGAAAAGTCAGGAAGGCTGCTAATGTCCACTATGGTGAAAATTGAAAGGGGAGGAGTGGTGCATGGAGAGGGGAATGGGGAAACTGGAATATTGAAACATAGTGGGCAAGAGAGATTTGGAGGCTGAAAATATCTTGGGACCAAAAAGTACACTTCTGGGAGCTGTTTCTACTGCAAATGATCCTGTTCCTCTGTGCCATAAGTTTCTCCTACTCGTAGAACAGGGACACTAACAATTGGAAATCTAATGTTGTGGGTATGTGCCCATCATTTGTGTGTGGGGAGGCCCAGAGACCCCAGTCAGGGGCTGAATCTTGTTATACCAAGTGTGGTAAACACCAGAAATGGCCAGACAGCTTTTAAAATAATTCATATGCAATTTAAGTGTATTTATGTACCACTGTAAGGAAGCTGTTAGGAGAGTCCCAGCAATATGCTACAGCTTAAAAAAAGAGGACATAGGTGGGAAGTGAAGAATAACTGTGAAATGGCAAAAATAAAATAAATGAAGCTCACAGTTTTAGTTCTCAGTTATAGACAGGAAATAAAGGCATAGAGGCAGAATTTAGAATGGTCTTTCCTGACCTTTCAGTGCAGATGAAGATTAAAACCAAATAAGACTTGGGATACTTAGGAGAAAGGGGCACAGAATTAGAATGGATTATGCTGCTCCTGCTGTGAGAATAAAGGTGATAATAAATTCTTAGTCTGTAACTTCTGTGGCTTAATAAGGTGCACATTGTTAGTTGTATGATTTGGAATCATAAAAGGATTATTTGGTGTCCTATATGCATTATCTGGCCCAAATGTGGTGCCTGTTTCTGTGATGTGGTTGTTTTTTTGGTGGTGTTTTTTGGTTTTTTTTTTGTTTGTTTGTTTGTTTTTGTTTTGCTTTTGTTTCTTTTTACGAATGAATAGTGTAGGCAGAGTGCATTCAATCCCAATCTGATTAGAGGGAGGGTTGTTAAATGGGAAGTGGTTTATTGATTACTATTTTTGCAAGCTGGGATAGCCTACCTTTATCATTTTAAGAAATTCTTGTTTTGCCCTTTCACTTAGTGCAAGGTCATAGAACAATTGATTTGGCATTTGGTGCAATCTGCAGTTAAAGGGATGGAAGCCATGGGTGAGGAACTAAAATTGTTGCAGCATTTGCTTTACTTCTTCCTCCTGCTCTTCTCCCCTCCCCCAAATGATTACTTGCTGCATTTTCAAGGAAGATTAATAATCAGCTTGTCAATCTGTCTACAGATTTCAGTTTGATCAAATGCTCAGCTGGATCCAATAGTTTTCTCCAGCAGGTGTTGAAGACAGAATAGGATTCTTCTGCTCTTATCCACACCCTCCCTCCCTTTCCCTTCACTAAGAGAGTAGCAAATCCATATTGCATGCTGTTATCAAAAAGTGTAATTCAACATTTGGGGTGTGTTATTATTTATTATTTTTTATTTTAAATCCTTTATAAGGCTCTTGTCTAACATTACAGCTTTTAAATTGTAAAAAAGTGTGATTTGACTGTTGTCTGAAGATAGAATTTTGAATTTATTTAAAAAAACTGGAGCCAACCACAAACTAACACTCAACAAATGATCTATGACAAAGATGCTCCATTGTGATGTTAGATATTGATTTGACATAATCTCCCTCATAAGGCAACATCTCTTTCTCCATAGGGGATAGAGAGCTCCTGCTGTAGTTTGGGGGTTGTCAAAACTGGTGGGGATTTTTGTGCAGTGTGGATGGGCAGTGGTTCGGCTTTTGGGAACAAAAGCAACAGCAGCTCTTTGGCACTCCTGCCGTGACAGAATTGCCCAGCAGCACAGCTGGGGTGGGTGTGCCGCCGGGCTGGCCCCTCCGCACTGCCGGGGCTGGGCAGGAGGGGCTCCTCCAGCCTGCCCTGGGCACCTGGGCAATGCACGGTGGGCAGGAGGGGCTCCTCCAGCCTGCCCTGGGCACCTGGACAATGCACGGTGGGCAGGAGGGGCTCCTCCAGCCTGCCCTGGGCACCTGGGCAATGCACGGTGGGCAGGAGGGGCTCCTCCAGCCTGCCCTGGGCACCTGGGCAATGCACGGTGGGCAGGGGGGCTCCTCCAGCCTGCCCTGGGCACCTGGGCAATGCACGGTGGGCAGGAGGGGCTCCTCCAGCCTGCCCTGGGCACCTGGGCAATGCACGGCACTGCCCTGCCAGCGACAGGCACTGCACTGCTGCTGCTGTGTGCCCGGGACTCACTGCAGCCTGGGAGGAAATACACCGTGGCACTTATTAGCTGGAGTTTACATAGCTGATGTCCAGAATAGATCATATTGGCTATAGGCTCCTGTGGGAGACACTATTCTTGGTACTAGGGACAAAAATGAAATACAGACTGCAGAGATATCTTTCCTTTTTCTTTATGAAGAGGGGTTTGTGATTAGAATAATCTGTCGTAGAGCAGATGCAAAAAGACAAAGCAACCTGTGCAATCTGGTATCTAAGACCATTTTAAATTTAAAGAAAACTATAAGGAGCAAATTGTCCCTAACCCTATTTTCACAATGAAAACCGATAAATCTAATTAAAACAGAGAGAAATCTAACAAGCCTTTTGTCATTAGTGATGATCAGACACTTAAGGCTGTCAGTAGCCCAATTCTTTCTGTGGAACCTCTCCTCTCTAGGTAATAGATTGCTCCTTGTGCTTTGTTAGGGAACATTTTCTGTTAACAAGCTGTATTTAGAATGTGCAAAGAGTTAATTATATCCAGTGCTTAATGAGTTCTTTGCTTCTGAGTATTTCTGTGGCTGAAGCTGAGAACTGTTGACATATTCATAGGCAAACAATTTGCTGTTATCTCTGCTGTGGTGAACGGCTGCAATTGCTTTACCTTTGTAGGTGCTGGTAGTAGAGCAGAGAGGTGGATAATAGGAATGGGAATTCCCTGAGAAAACTGCTATTTAAGAAGTGCTGTGTAAATTCCATGAGAAGTTTCTTAATTTTTGTAGCCTTGCTCTTTCAAGCCACCCAGCTTCAGGAAAAGTAGTTGTGTATAATGAGCTACCTGTGCCATGGAGCCATGTACAGAGGAAATGTGGGGATGAGGTGGCAATTCCCCTAGATATGGAAATAACATGAAGATGCATGATTATTCCTTTACTTCATAATGGAACTGGGCTTTGTGTTTATAATATTAGATAAGCTTATTATTATTGCAGTTACTTCATCTTATAAACTGCACTTGAAGATGTGGGGAAGGCTTAAGCTGTCTGTCATGCCTACCTACCTAATTTTATCTCTAACAAAAATCTGTGTTTGAGAGCTATTGACTTTCATGCCTTAGAGCTGGGGATGCCCAGCACTGGACAGGAGGGAACCTTTTGGTTATTTTTTTCTGATGTAAGTCAGGACTAAAAAACCACAGATGTTCTGACATGGTAATGGTGAAAGAGAGAAGAATTGATCCCTAAGTTGATATTGTGGGTTTCTTTAATTTTTTTTTTTTTTTTAATAGGGATGCTGGCTACAGCAGTGGAAGTCTGCATGTGTGAATGATAATGACAAATGAATCAGGAAATGAATGGAGGAGAACATGTCAGGAAATGGCAGTTAATATCAACTGAAAATAAAATGAGCTGTGTACAGCACTTAACACAGGCAGGAATGAAAACCTGAAAATAAGCTGGAGGCAGCAGACTTTGTCTAATCTCCAAGCACCTCCCCCTTTTCCAATGTAACTAGAGGAACCTGGCATTAGTCATCACTGCAGGTGATTGGGGAGCAGGAGGGATTTATGGCTGAGAAGTGAAGGGTTTAGAAGTCAGCCACAATTCATCTAATCACAGCCACTGAACTGACTTTAATTAGAGAGCATTTGGTGTGTTGTAGGCAAGCTTGCCAACAATCATAAACAAAGACACCAAACTAACAAAAATACTTGCCAGCCCCCTTACCTCCTACACGAAAACATTAAAAAGGCAAGTGGCAAAGACATATCTGATAAAGAATTATTGCTGGCAGGGATGGGAGAGCACCTATTGATCTGCTTCATGTAGGCATGGCTATAACTCAGATGGCTGTGTTAAGATGAAATAGCAGGTAGAGATATGAGGTTCAGTATCAGGAAAGAAGGAATCTGCCTGCAATAATTATATGCATGGGCAAAGAAGCTTTTAAAACATATCAAAGTGAAGCTTGGTCCAAATTCAAGTCTACTATACTCTACTGAGGGCAGCAGTGTTACACCAAGGATGGATTTGTCTTTTAGGCCTTCACAAAGGGGACGTTATTGAGGCTGGTTAAAAGAATTGCCAATACAGTGGGTCTCAGGAGGGGGCATTCCGAGCAGTAAAAGCCCTGGCCTTTTTTTCCCAGGCAAGTACTGCAGCCAGTGCAAATAGCTCTGTGTTCCCCTCAGTGCCACAGGGAGGGATCTTTCTTTTTGTGAAAGGCAAAGGTAGTGATGAGAGAGAGAGATGGCAGCCTACCTGCCTATAGGAGTAGTCATTAACATGAGAGGAAATAATCAGCCCTCTGTCTGGAGAGGTGGAAACAGCCAGCAGCCTTGCTGAACAACTGAATATGTTCAGTCAGGTTATGCACATTTCTGCTGGGGCAGGAAAAGGAAGCAGTTGTAAAGCAAGTGAAAAGCTCATGTGATAGTGCTATTCTGTTTTATTTATGGTTCATAGTGCTTTCAACTCTGGTTTCTTTGTCCACAGTGAAAGAAAAGCAGTGCTGGACATCCCCAGAACACAGCCTTCCAAAAAATGACTGTAAAATGATTCTGTTGATTCAGTGTGTGGTAATGTTTTTTCCTGACTCAGTCCTATAGCATTAGGAGGCCAGGGGATACTGGTATGTGTCATTTATCTCAACACTAATCATGAGCTCTTGGTAACTTCTGACAGAGAAGGCACCTGCTCATCTTTCTGAGAAAATGTAAGAGATGTGTTCATGTGGAGAGTCAGCTGCTTCAGAAATAAAAATTAGGTTGTTCTAAATGAAATTTTTGTCCATTGCTTTACACATGCCTGTAAAGGTGTAAGGGCTGAAAGTACCACTTCTCTGCTTAAGTTTTTCACTCTAAAAAGTGGAAGTGAAGAGAAAGGCTTTCCTTGGCTCGTGCTCCAGTCTCTTTCCCAGCTGAGGTGAACTTGGCTTGGGCTGTTTAAAAAAGCAGAAAAAGTAAACTCATTTTCTGGGAGAACATTAAAATCTTCAAGTTTCTGAAGGGTGTAAATGCCAAGAAGAAGGAGGCTTCATTTTCATAATGATGAGCAACATGCTGGGAGCAACAGATTGAAATTAAGGGAAGAAAAATTTAGGCTTTATATCATGAAATATTGTCTTTCAATGGAGCCTATGTGCCACTGGCACATTCTGAGGAAGAGGCAGACCATGCCAGCAACTGGCTCTTTTAAAAGTGGGGAAGCTGAAGCACTGATCCCCTGGTCCTGGTAGTAGCTGGTGATGGTATGATGGTCTGATACCAGCATGTTCAGTGAGACTGAGGTTATCATTTAGTTTGTGCCTTGTGCTGGCAGGTGTGGCAGAGATTTGGGTCACTGCCATTCTCCCCAGCAGGAGGGATGCAGTGCTTTCCAAGCTTTGGGCATATGTAGGCATCTATGGCTTCAGATCTAAGAAACAGCCTGAAAAGCTAATTGTGAAATAATTTATTTTCAATATATTAAATATATAAGTATGTATTAAATATATTTTTTCCCTTTTGGCACTGGAAAACTGGAGTACCTAGAGGAGATCAGGAGACTGGCACTGGTGACCATGTGCACAGGCTTGTGGCAGAGACAAGGTGATGGATGAAGGAAAGAGTCAAAACCAGAGCTGCAATAGGAGACTCAAACCATAATTCCCAACCTTTTCAAACTTGAGGTAGAGATCCTTTAGGCCTTGGCTTCTGGCTAGGGTCTGTCCACTCCCAGAACTGGTAGCACAAAGCTTGTTCCTCTCAAAGTGTGACTGTTGTCTAGTGTGTAGAGTTTTTGCAAGAGAAACAAGAAGCAGCCTCTGATGCAATCTGCTCCCACCAGATGGGTCAGTTTTTGTGTTCAGCCTCAGCTCTCTGCTGCTCTGAATGTAAACCCACCATAATTCTATCCATCTGAACACACATTCCCCAGCCCATCTGCAGCTTGTCATACAACAGGGGCAAAGCAACAGATTTTTGTTGGAGTAAATGAGACCCCTCAGTTATCTGACGGTCACTGATTTGCACAGAATTGCTTCCAGCAAACGCAATTTGTTGCTTTCTTGATTAAGGCTAGGTGAATTCAAGTTGTCAATTTCCTCATTAATATTTTAAGTGAGATGAGGATAGGAGGAAATTAAAAAAGCCTTACAAAACCAAACCCACCAATCCCCCCTCTGAAGGCCAGGCAACAGAGCAGGAATGCATTATATGGCATGTCCTCTGTAATAATGGTTCAGCCAGCAAAAAACCATCAGTGAATAAATCCACTCTCAGAAATGTTCTCCTTTAACTGCTCTTACTAACATCCCAGCTGTGTAACAGCAGTGCTGAAGTCCCCTGTCCTCCTACTCCTTGGAGCACTGACCTTGAGTTCATCTTCTGCTTCAGCAGAAAAGATGATTCCAAAGGCTCTCACAGCTTCGCCTCCCTGTGCCACAGCGTGTCTGAGTTCAGCTGAGGGCAGGCACTGCTTCCCCATGGCTGTGTTGCTTGGCAGCACTGGCAAAGGAGGCCAGACACATGCACAGTGACATGTGGCTGGCATGTCTGTCCTGGTGAACTTTCTAAGCTACAGTCCCCAAAATATGGTGAAGAGGAGGCTCCGTTTATGCATCTGATCACCAGGTGCAAAGGAAGGTGGTGCTTTAGGGTGAAAGGCAGACAGGATATTTTTGGTGTTATCCCCTTTAAGTTCAAAGTTCAGTTCAAAAGTGAAATTATTTTGATGTTTGCCTTCTGAGTTTTTAAATTTCTGAAGTCAGGCTGGTCCCCGTCCTTCAAAAAACCCCTGTAAAATATAAAAATGCAAACCAGGTTCCTAGTCAGAAGGATATATTCTCTCAGAAAAACCAATTGGCAGTGCATTAGGGAAATTGGCTGCACTGTTCAGATGTATGCACTGTTCCATTCTTCAGATGGCTGTAAGACCTACTTTAGGTATTTGAATTCAAGCCACTGATGCAAGACAGGAAAAAGCAGCATGGCAGAAAGGGAAACATTTGCATGGCAGAAAGGGAAACATTTACAGGGCAGTGGCCACTGTGCATGGCAGGCCCCTTTCTTAACATAAGAATACTGCCTGCTGGAACTAAATCCTCAGGATGAAGTTTTTTACACATAATGACAAACCTGAAGCTGGGCTAATGCACAGATTAAGATTTCTGCAGGCAGATCTGAAGTTAAGGTCACACTGGGTCCCCATAACCTTCTCCTCTCTTTAGGTGAACCACACCTGTTTTGCTGACATCTGAGAGTCAGGATGGTTGGAATGTGGGTATTGCAGGGCTGTTGTGAGGGTTGCCAGCAGCATCTGTGTCATCAGCACTGCAAATACAGGTGGGAGGCATGTGGGACCTGCCTGGGGGTCCCAGCTCTGGTGCCTGGGAGGCTTTCCCAGGGCTGCAGTCTTTAAGTGCTGCTGCTCCTTGTCCAGCCCCTAGTGCTGGTGGCAGCCCTGTGCCTGCTCTCCTCTGAGTGTTGGGTTGTCACTCTCCTCTGGCCTCCCTCAGACTGAATAACACTTCGTGTTTTAAAATGTCCTAATTGCACTAAATCATTTAAAAAGATGGGGTAAAAAAAAAAAAAGAAAGTGACACTTCTCAGTTACTTTTGTGCATGCAGCTTTCTTTTGAGCAACAAATTAGATTTTGTGGGGAAAAAAAGGCACTTTTCTGTTGTTTGGTTTGAAAAAGGTATTTTTAGTTTGTCCAAGAGAAACTTTGAAGACAATTAAAATGTTTTCTTCTAAATGTAGAAGTCCTGATTTTTATACTCACAAAAGTGTTTTTACTGGGGAAAGAATTCATATACTTTGTCTCTTCAAAAAAGTTTTTTTTTCTTTTTCTGTTAGCTTTATTAGATACATTCTTTTCTTCCCCAGAACTTTTCTTAAACAAAACACCAAACCAAAATAACTCTGAAACCCCAACTTTGCAAACCAGAGAACGTGCCAAGTTCTCCCAAATATATGATTCCTATTGTATAGGTTTCCTTTTGACATAAAGATATGTGACACTTGAAAATATCTTTTTTCCCTGTAAGAGGATAAAATGAATGTTTGCCAAATGGACAGTTTATATAAATGACTTATCATTTTATTTTTAATAGAAATCTGTCAGCTATGTGCAGCTGGGTGTTTAATTCATAGTGAATAATTTATGCGAGAAATTTCTCTTTTATGTATTCATAAACTGGAGTTAAGCCTGAAATTAAGATTATGTTAAAAAAAGAATTTGACAGATGCTTTTGCTCGTGATCATATTAATAGGCAGTTGTCCTTCCTCTGACTAGTGTGAGTTTCCTGGCTTTGTCGTCATGTTCTCATTTAAACCTCTGGGGGTTTTGAGGGCTTGTCATGGAAAAAGATGATTGCTGTGGGATGGAGCTTATTTGGGTGAAGCCGACGGGGAGCCAGGAAAGACAGGAAGTGAGCTGGTTTGAGAGTGCTGGAGTTCATGTGATAAATGACATTCTTTGCTACCCTGTCACTGGCTGGAGCAGAGAGATACTTCTTTCTTATCTGGGAGGCCCTGTGCATGCTCTGCATCCCCAGAGGGGCTGTGGGCTGTAGTAGTTGGGCTGGAAGCAGCCTAAAATGACTGTTATCTAAGGTTCAAAGAGACATGTTGGTGTTTTTGTGATGGTTAATCCTAGGGTGGACAAAATTTCTTCTATCTGAAATATTTCCTCTCCTTCTGGACTAGAATAAAAGCCTGAAATTTCTTATGAGGACATAAAATAATTCAGTTATGAAACAATAATGGTTAAGGATTTGCTTGTGAATTTGGGTATAGTATATGGGCAAATAACATCACTCTATATTATTTTTAATGCATAAAATTAATAATAGATGGGCAAAATTTTAACCAAAACAATCAAAATTATTAATGTTAGACTTCTGTTCCATGGAACCCTTAATGAAATCAGCACAATACTGTACAGTCTTTGATTTTGATGCAAAGGTGCTTTTTTGTTGCAAAACATCTGAGTGGTATTTTTGGCCACTTCTACAGTAAATGCCCTGCAAAAACAAGAGATAATTTAACTATTCCTGAATTACTCTGAATTCCATAACCTATGGACAGCACTGCAGTGGAACAGCAAAGGTATGATTATCCAAGAAGAAATAAGTATAGAAAATGAACCATCAGTGAATGCCAAGGCTTCTCTTTGTCTTGTCAGCTCTTGCACTGACTTTGCCAGTTTTCTGCACTGCTGAGACAAGAAAGAATATTCTATCTATAGAGGGGGACAAAAAAGGACATGACTGATTCTGAGGGCAGGAGGGTTTATGGCTGCCTTCAAAGGGATGCTGCTTGCTGACCCTTCCCTTCGTACACACACTGCACTTGTCATGGCTCTTGGGGCAGAGCTGGCCCTTCTAAAGATGACAGGCAGGAGAAGCAGGGCTGTGGAGGAGGACAGTTTGCCATCTTCAGGGAAGCATCAGCATAACACTGTGGCAGCAGACACTGAGGATAAGTGCTGGGAATGAGGGATTTGTTTCTCCAGCCTTCAGGGGTGGTGGCTTCTTGTCAAACCAGTTTACCTGGGAGTGAAGTGTGGAAATACCAATCCTTGCAGGAGGAGAGTGGGAAGGGTGCATTTCTTGTCTGCCTGGAATGGCTGCTGTCCATGCAGGTGAGGGCAGGCTCCTGCTTCCTTGGGAGCTTGTGGAGCATCCTTTGAGGGTCCTTCACAGAAGTCTGCTTAGGGAAGCTCCAATGCTTCCCATCTCCAGCAGTTAGGCAACTGGTACCTATAATATCTGGAAAACTGGGGCAGAGTTTGCTGAGGAATCATTTGTCAAGTAGGTGGAAATAGGTTGAAAAGTCAGGGATATGGGCTGGAAGCTGTACTTTAAGGAAAGTAGAGAATCATGGATTGCCTTCATTGGACTGTGGTTTGAAGGCATTTTAAAAATGTTGTAGCTGTAACTTAGCTTGCTAATTATTCAGAGATTTTCATTTCTAGGTAATAAAAAAACCTCTGTAAGAACTGTGTGATGAAAATCTTTAAAAAATCTTTTAAGTCATCTTAGTTTCAAAGAGTTTGGGTCTCTACTTCATAGTCTGAAGATGTATGAATGTGAATTTGTGTAAACCAGAGAATTCTTTCACTGTGGCAAAAAGTGAAAGCATTAGAGCTTCAATCCTCAATTTATGCCTGAAGGGGAAACCTCAGAGATGTTATGAATTATTTTCCCTGTATGCGGTATATTCCAGTATAAACTGCAGAGCTCATCTGTGTTTGTAGCTGCTTGTGAAGTGTATTTTCTTCATGTTTTCAGGATTTGGAAGAACAGATGGTGAAAGCTCTTCTAAATAAACTGAGTCCCAACCAGGGCTCTCTACATGCATAAATCCTGGATGCTAAAACCACAAAGAATGCAGGAACTTCAGGCACTGGTTCATGCTAACAGCCTCTTCTCTAGCCTTGCACTATTGTGTCCTGAAGTTATATGTTTTTGTATAGAAGTTTCAGAAAAAATCCCCATCAACTAAGGCTGTTCTGAGCACGAGGCCAAATCATACAGAAGGCATATGCTGGAGCAGCCAAGGGAAAATAAGCTGCAACACACTGGGCTTTCACACAAATTGTGGCTCTACTGAGAATTCATGCAGACTTTTCCACACCACCTTGGCTGGGAGGCTGAACAAAAGATGAGGTCATCATTCCTCAGGCTTAGCCTGGTCCACCCAGGTAGCCTTCAAAAAAGATAAAGGAAATAAAAAAACCTCAAACCAAATGCAGGACCAATGCCTGAAGGGGGTCAGTCCTGTTTCAGTTGCTAATTTATTCTTTACACAGAAGCTGAGTTCACCCTGTGATAAAATCAGTTTCATTCCTGGAATAGGGAGCTTATTGTGCCAATCAAAATAAGGTGTGTTTTATGCTGTATTTTTGTCTTGGAGGTTCTACTGGGAGCAGTGTGTGTTTTGGCACTTCTATGGGCCAATTTCAGTGTGACTTTAGGGCTGTAATAGGTTTCAGTGTGAGTTCTTGAGTATTCATCACTTGCAAAATTTTATTAGTGCACACTAAGTGTGTCATTACTTGTTCATTGAGGGTATTGCATGAACATAAAGGAATATTAAAAATTACTTTTATAGTTGTATGTACAGAAGGTGGAGATTTCTGTAAAATAGCCATAAGAGTTCTATTCCTTGTGAAGTTCAGTTGGAACACCTGCCTTTGGTTACAAACCATGTGCCAATATGTGTATGTGGGTTTTTTTAGGTGAAAGTTAATTTTTTGCAGCTGTGGTTTAGTTATCCTCCCAGAGCACCTGAAATACACTAAGAATTGGGGAATCTGCATCCCTGTACCTTTTTTCCTGAAATTCTCTTCCAGTGCTTGAAAATCTCAGTTCAGGGATAGACACTGCAGTTTTCCTGTGAATCAGGTCAGTGTGAAACCCTGTCAGGTGATGGCATATAGGGGAGATCATGCAGAGGGGGAGGATGCTCGTTCTGAGCCAAATATAGGGAGTTTCAGGGCTCCTAACAGATCTCCATTACTGGTGTTTAGGCCTTCAAATATCAGGGGCTCGGTGGTTGTAGACAGATTCTTGCTGTAAACAAAACAGTTAAAAAA
>VYZP01078458.1:0-12894 GCA_013400635.1 Hypocryptadius cinnamomeus | reverse complement strand
CCCCCTCTTTTTTTTTTTTTTTTTTTTTTTTTTGCATGGGCTTGATGGTTCATTCAGCAGAAACTGGAGTACTTGTCTCAAGTGTCCACTTCACATTAGCTTTCATCAGAAAAGGTACTCCAGTCACTTCTCTAATCAGCAGTGGCAGCAGTACTCTGAGTACCAGCAGGAAAACGTGCCTGGACCACGAAAGAGCAAGAGAGCAGCACCACATTCCCTGCTCTGCCAGCTGGAAACGTCTGCTTGGTTTGCTGCAGTTAAACGTGAGCTCTCCCATGGGTGAGGGAGTTGTCCCTCCTGGAGCTGCCCAGGCTGTGGGAATTTGCGTAAGGGGTGAAGGAGAGGGTTTGGATTTAGGCTGTGTGTTGAGGGTTTGGATTTAGGCTGTGTGTTGGTGCTCCTGCCTGTGTGCCAGCTCCTACTGGAGCAGTGCAATCCTGTGTGCCCAAGCTTGGGAAGGCCCATCCTCACTGTGAGATAAAACGATGCAGACAGAGTGCTCTTATGATTTTGCTGCCTGGCACTGGAAATCTCCTGTCAGCCTCACTGAGAATGGTTCTGTAGCTTTTATTAAGGGTTTTTCCTCCTCTTGGTTCCTTTAATTAAAAATGCATGAGCTCTTGCTCTTAGCATCTGCAGTGATAGAGAAATGCCTAAAGGATACTGCAATGTGCTTGAGCCTCTGATTTTGAGCATGATCACCACTTGGGGTAGAAGTTATGTAGTTCATGCAATCTTGCATCCTATTAGTTTCTTTTTGAAGAACTATTTAAAATTGTGCTGGGTGTGGATATCATGCAGAGGGAGAATAGGACTTGATAATTTTTTAGCTCAAGGGATGGGGAAAGTAAAGTTTTCATCTTAAAGATAAGCCAGAGAAGGTGTAAGAGACAACTGAGTGAAGCAAATGAATAGCTGGTGAAGGAGGGTGAGATGAAATAAGAGGACTGAAGAACTTACATCTTCAGTCATTTTCCCACCCTTCTGCAAATACAAGGCTTGTATTGTTTTTATTGCTTTCCAACAGTGCTGTTGGAGGATTGGCCTTTCGGCTTTGGTCCTTTTACTTAATTTTCTTTGAGTTTGATTAATTTTCAGCTGGTAGCTGTTCCTGCCTTTAAGTCTGTGGAATGCCTGAGGTTCGCAATATAGTAGTGTCAGGGCTATCTATGATTCAGAAAAGTTTTTAGGGGTGTTCTTTGAGATAATCCTTAGTTTCTCACACTGCTCAATTTGGGTTTTAGCCTGCAGTTGCTATGAATATCTTTCTGATCTTTTTCAATTTGAATCTCCTTGGCACCAATTCTTTCCATCCTTGCTCCTCTTTTCCTTCCTTCATCATTCATTTATTCATGTTGTTTTCTCTTTTATATTTTCATTTTCAGTCAGGCATACATTCTAAAGTTACTTTACTGCTGGAATAAGAAATCCCATTATGCTTATGGGATATTATCCTGTTTCAATTCACTTATATATAACTTGTCCTAGACTTGCATGATATCTAATATCATGGCATAAGATTATTTCTTTCAGTGTTCAGCTTGTTGGGTGCAAGGCTCCATCTAGTCTCATATCCTTATTCAATAAAGTACCCATCCTTTTTTTAATGTCCATCTGCTTTTGCTGTAGCACACCAGAAGCAGACAGCTTTATGGTAAATAATGATGTAGAACAGTAGCTGGAAAACACTCCTGGATATTCTCTACTGCTTCCCGCACCAGAATTTCAAGCTCTGCTGGGTCCTCAGAAGGATGATGTTAATTTGATGTGCTCAGGTTTGGGAGCCTCTGAGGCCTGAAACAATATTTGTTCTTCCATACCTCAGATATGATTTTTGTAGGGTAATAATGTTGACCAGTAACACTGAATTAGTTGGGGAAAATGTAGCTTCTACTCTGACGCTGGTGGGGAAAAAAAAGGTTTATTTGTAAGCAGAATCATTCCTGTTTCACGTTGTGCAGCAGAGCTTGTGCAGCCCTCGCTGCCTCCCCTGGAGCACTGCCCAGAGCCAGGTGGGCTGGTGTGGGAGGAAGCCAGTGTGCTTTTTTACAGTGGGAAAGCTGGAAGGATTGGAATTCTTAATTCCAGGTTTCCTAATTGAAGACACAAAGCCTGTGGGTTTTTCCTGTGGAATTCCATGGAAGTATGAGATGGTCTTGGCTGGTGGTGCTTCTGGGCCCATGCAGAGCCAAAGGTGGAGATGGACACCTGACACAGCTTTTGGTAACTACAGGATAGTCCCTTTTTCACAGAGGAAAGACAAATCTGGACTGTAGACTGGCACCATGGGGCTGACCGAAATAGTTTTGCATTTTTAAAGATGTGCCAGGATGTTCAGTAGGTAGTTTTAAGACTGGAAGTGTGACTTGCACCACGAGGCTGTTGAAGGGGATATTCACCTGGCTGATGCCCATCACTGCACTAGGCTGTCTTATTCTTTTAATCACTTGAAAGGCATGAATAAAGAGAGAGATAGTATACTGGCAAATCTTTCTTTTGTACTGTTCAGAAACTTGCACTCCACTATATGATCACAATGTAAAAAATGTATAGGTTACCAAGAGCAAAAACCCCAAAACACCAATAAACCAGTATTCAAGGAAACATGTTTTGTTTAACTCTCCTGAACAGTAATATTTACCACAAAAACTAATTGCTGAGCCCAAGGAAGGATGAGGTTTCATGGTCTGAAAACGGATAGGTTATGGGACCAAGGCTGTGGGATAAATTAATATTTGCCTAGACAATTAGGGTCAAGTGGAGAATTTTCAAGTTCTGAAATACAGTTTCTAAAATAAAATTTTGACGAGTCCTTTACAGTTCACTGAGCAGAATTCATGTCTGTTGGGATTATATTGCCAGAGATGAGCTTCCTTGTATTAAGTTATTTAAAATGCTCAGAACTGGTTTGCTTTAAGATGTCAATAAAGGCTATTTTCCACTTTGCTAGAAGGAAGTAGGGGAAAAATAATTTTGTCTTTAGAAGTATAGAATTACAAAATATACTGAGTTGGAAGTAGTATTTTCCAATCTCTGCAGTGGCTTTCAGGATGTTGTCTTGGTTGTCTGAAGTTTATAGTTAATATTTGTGTCCTAGAAATTCGCAATCTCTGTGAAAACAAAGAATTTCAAAAGAACATGTGTAATGCTCACGTGCATCTAAAATACAGATCTGAATATTGCTGCATTTATGTTGTACCCAAATGTACACAGCACTCAGGATGTTAGAGGGCTCACATTTCTTGATGGCTGATAGGAAAGAAAGCTCAGCAAGACACTTGAATAAGCTGCTAGGTGACAAAGGTGTGAACTGCTCTCAGGGCTTCAAGGCAATTAGTTTCCTGGCTGAAGTTATACGCAGGGTTCATCAGTCTGGAGATAGCCTTTATGTTGTTACTATTGAAAAGTTTAAGCTTTTTACACAGGAACATAAGTGTTCACTTCCAATGGCCCCTGTTTTCAGTGAGGTTACCAAATATTGCACTTCTCTGTGAAAGTTATCATAGTGATCTGATATTTTCAGTAGAATGTCTTTTTGGACTGGCACTGCTGTGTAGCCAGGATTTGTTCCACTGCTTTCAAACTTAGCAAAATGCTCTTCACAGTTCTGTATAAAATGCTAGTTATTACTTTTTAAACCTGAAAGGTTTAGCAGTATTCAAGATTTCCACCTTGCTTCACATTTTGGCCTTCATTCTGAATATGTAGTCACTACATTTTTGACAATATATATTACATTTCATTTTTCAAGCAGTGTTTTATTAGATTAAGTCAGATAGAAGGAATAGATTCACATTTATAATAAGTGACTTGCACATTCAGTCAAACACTGTGTGATATTGAGTAGTTTAAATCTCCAGTGTATAAACCGTAAATTACATTAAAGACCTCTCTTAACATTCATTATTCTGTTTAAACAGTCATGCAGAATTACTAGTTGTCAGTAATTTTTTCTTGAATACAAATATATCATTTATTCTAATGTTGTGACTCTCTTGAGCTGTGTGTCATGAAAAGAGTATCTTAAAATAGGGAAATGGTGAGTGTAATGGACAATTGAGATTCTTATTGCCATTTAGCAGAAACTTCAGGTTTGCTTGCAGCTCATGTTGCTAGTTTTCCTAAAAGCCAATGATACTTTGGTTGCTGAGCATGATCCCAGATGATAAATACCCTTCCTGCTGGGACCACTGATTCAGCCTCTTTGGTAGCCTTAGCATAAAAATCTGACTTGTGAAATGTGAAGTATGACTTGTCTGTCATAAGAGATGACTTTCTCTACCAAGTAAAGTAGCCCTTTAAGGCATGGGGGTAGAACTGTGTGAAAAGTATTTGTTGCAAACTTTTTTTATAAACAGAGAATTTCAGATCCCAGAGCTCTCCATTTATCCTTGTACAAATATGAGAAAGCTGGACATAGGCACAATAAATCAATCAATCAGTAAGCCCCTGTACAGTATGCTGCAGGATGCATTTCAGAGTAGAATCTAAGAGCAAAACTATTGAAGCACTTGTCATTTCCAGTTCATGTTGCAGTTGTGATAACAGCTTTGCATCTTTGTTATGCTGCAGCACTTTATTGATTTCCAGTATAATCTAAGGACTGGAATCCATGCTTCCCAAGAAATTTAGCAAGCCTGGTGACACGCCCTCAGTACTTCCAGAGGCTGAAACCAGAAACTGGCTGCTAAAGTCAGGGCGGTGTTAGCACCTACCCCAAGAGCTTCTTGCTGGGTTGCCGCATTTTCACCTCACTCCAGTGTCTCTCTGCCTGCTCCTTCTTCTGTTTTCTGCTGTGTCCCAGTACTTGGTCACAAAACCTTCCCTCCTAACCCATTCTCCATCCCTTCTTGCAAGCTGCTGCACGTCTTTTGCCAGCCCATGCAGCTAAACAAAGCAAAGCACGGAGTTGGAAATTCAATAGTTCTTCTAAGAACTTATGATGCCTGAATGTTATTTGTTTTAAACCACATGGGGATTAATGCCCTTTGAAGATCCTTCATTAGAGTTTAGGAAAAAATGAAATGCCAGTTTAATATTCTGATGTTTTGTAGCAGTACATACAACTCCATTGTGTTCCAATTTATGCTTAAAGTAGTTGTTCTAGAGTCACATATAGCCAGAAATTAATTACACTGGAATAGAATGACTAAAACTTGATTATATTTGTATTTTAGGTTTCATTTGTGGTGAAATCAGGACCTATTCATCTTTAGGACTATTAATAGAGACAGCTTGATTTTTATTCTTCTAGATAACATATTTCTTGTTGCCCGTTATCTTTATATTCTAAGGATGATCTTCCTTAAAAACTCCTGATGTTTTGACTTTCTTAGTAGGAACACCATACATAGTTAGTTGAAACTTCTGCTGTGAGGAAAGGCACATGCTCTAACAACAGAAGCCTGGCTCTGTTGCTGGTTTTGTACTGCTTACCTCTGCTATGTGCCAAAGCTATCTGTACTAATGTTTCATAGTATTTGACAGCCAGCTGCATGTATGGCTGAGCAGTTGGTTATCCATTTACTGTCTTTATGCAGAGCAATGAACACTTTGATACCTCTCTCTTGTGTGGTGTGTGGCTTTTTCTTCCCCCCTTTCATATCTAACCACCACAGGCCTCATTTCTAGTGTGAAATGAGTGCCCAGCACAAGTAGAGAGACAGACAAATTTATCCTTGGAGCAGGCAGTCTGAAGATATAATTGTTTTGCAAAAATATTTGATTAGAAACAACTCTTCTTAAACAGTAAAAAAAGAGAAACATTTCAGTTCTTAAAGTATATGTTTAGAATGATCTTTCAAAACAAGAAAACCTTTTCCCCCATTTAAGCTTTGCATGTTGCCAAGCCATAAGGACAAATGCTTTTTGGAATAACTACTGGTTTTAAACAGTGGTTGTGCCCATTCAGTGCTGCCCTGAAGGGTGTTTTTTGCTGATTTCGTACACCTTGATGTCTCCTCCTATCAGTGTTCAGTTTGTGGCAGCCTAGTGAAACTCTCTGTGGACCAGGCTATAAGGTGCATTTAGAAAGCAAATATTTGGCTGGATGTCAGGAAAAGTCTATACTGTGGGCATGAGGCTTTATCTATCAAGACTGAGATGCTGCAAAGCATGTTTTAAGCAGTTTTAGATCACACACTCCTTGGACAAGGAATCTTCTGCTTCTTTCTCATAAATGTAATAGCTACTGAGTAGTTGCATGTGGATCTTGTCAGGAGCAGGTGTAGAAAAGAGCTGTCATCATGTGAGCATGAATGTTAGGAAGTGATTTCTCTCCATTTTAACTTAGTGAAGACTCTAAGCAATATTCAAAGGCCTCTGTACATGTGAGTGGCACAGTACAGCCAAGTGCTGATACAAAACATTACTGTAATGGATTTACAGTGGGCTGGTACTGCCCTATGCCTTTATCCTAAAAACTGCTACAGTCATAAAACCTGCATATGGTTGTACATACATGGGTATGATAGCAAACTCCTTTCCTGGGAGGAGCAGGCATTTAATTGCTGAAATCTAAATTTTCTTTGATTTTTGTGCTTAGTACATTTTTTTTTTTTGACCTCTTGTTTACATAACAGGATCTTTTGTTTCCTTGTTTTCATCTTCTTTCTTGTGATTCACATTACACTGCTCATGCCAATGAATTCTTCTGGGGTTGACCTGCAGTGTGTTGAAGCTGGAGCTTGTATCCTCCTAATCCTAGGTCTCCTTCCTGAATATCTTCCTTGCCTGCAGCCTGGGTGGAGGCTGCGCTGTCCTGTGCTGGCACTGCTATGTGAGCAGACGATTCATAGTTTTCGGTCAATTCATCATTATTGATGATATAAACGGTGTCGCCGTCCTTCAGTTGGTCCTGTATTCAAACAAAGAAAAAGATTTGTGGAAGACAGACTCTTGAGGGAGATTTTTGTTAAAGCTTAAATGAGCAAGAACTCTGATGCAATTTCACTTTCATTTTGTTTCATTACTTTGTTATTTTCTCAGGTGTTCATTTACCATCTTATTGATTAAAGCCAATAGTTGCTTATCATGTTCTGCTCTCAAGCAGTGTTGAGAAACTTAACCTACCTTCAGATGTTATAGATAATTTCAGTGCTTAAATATTGCTGATGGGTAGCCAATACTTTCAGCATCTGGATGAATTATTTAGAATGTATCACATTTCTAGCTCACAGTATTTAGTGTCCATCCATGAAAATGTACCTTGTCTTCTTCACAACTGAAGAAATTGTATAATTCTTAAGCTTAAGAGTAAAAAATTTTAAAAAAGGGACTGTATTGAAGTGTTCAATCTAAAGTGTCAGGTTTTGGCTAACACCTTGAAGACAATGAACCAAGCTGTGTACTTACCCCATATGCCCTGGGGCTGGTCAGAAGCCTGGCAACAGGGTTGCACCATTCAGGCAACGTTGATGTGAGAGGTGGCCCAGTGTGGGTTAGGAGAGGCTTTAGATATCTGTGAGGTTTGTTAAAGGATATTTGCAATAGACACTGGTGGCAACATACTGCTCTATTACATCAAGAAATTTCATTTTAAAGCACAAGAAAATAATCTAACTAAATGGAAATATATAAAATACTATCTCTTTATCCCCCCACCTCCCCCATTACTGCATACATTCATCTGCCATCAGTCTTGTTGAATGTTTTTCAGTAACAGGAAAAAAACAACCTGAAAACTCCCCCAAAACCCAAACCATTTGATGCTCAAAACCTGTCTTGAAAGGGTATCAGAAGGGAATGTCATGGCATACATAATGCAGCAGGAGCTGAAACACAGGAAGTGTATACTAGATTGTCTCCTGATCAAATTGCATAAGAAATCACACTTGGAGCAAGACACAAGAGTAAACAGGACAATTTAAGATGCCATTCTATCAGCTAATTTATATAAGAACAGTAGCAAATGTTTTCTTAAACACATATTTTTAGCCTTTTGTAAAATCAATATATTTCTTCAACAGACAGTGTATTTAATCAAATATTAAATTCCTTTATCACTGGGAGTGTAAGTAAGTTGTTCTCTGTAATGCCTAATCTTCAGCATTCAGTGCATTTCTTTTCCACTTCATACATCAACTCTACAAAAAATTATGTAAGTTAGGAGCAGGCTTTATGCTATTGTCTCATGCCTGCCTTTCCAATCTTTTTATCCAGAAGTGCTTTATTGAGATAAAAGAAAAACCTGCTCATCTTGAGCAATTACATCATCTGCGTGTCTGTCAATAGCAGCTCTCCCGTGAGTCCTTCAAGTTGCCTTTATCTTCTCTGCCACTTTTACTCACAAAGTAATTTTCAGTGTTCTTTGGGAAGCAGATCTGTCAGCTATTTTTGCTGCTAGGGAAAATTTACTTTATTGATTTGTTGTTCCACTTTCTCTCCCCTGCTCCTTCTCTTGCTTTCTTGCTTGTGCCATCTTCCCCAGTCTTTCTCCCCACCTCCTTAAACAGGAAAGGAACAAATGTGACAGTAGTGATTCAGGTTCTGCAGCAATGTTGTAGAAATACTGAGGAAGGAACACTGAGCCTTGGACCTACCCACACCAGTGCCTCCTTTTCTTTTGTTATTGGCTGTTTATGGTATCACTGCTTTACACACAAAAAACAAATTCTTTATCCTGAAAAGATGTCAAATATGCTTCTGATATCAGTTAAAAATTGAAAGGCTAAATAATTTACTGTGTCCTATATGCTACAGACATGGAAATTGTTCTATAGTGGTGTTTTTATGTGCACATTTTTTATTTATTTTTAAAAGTTAAGCTGCTTTCTACTTGTTTTTAAAAGTTAAGTCAGAAGATTGGATGATTTTTTTTCACTCAAGGTCATATACCGAGTTTGTGTGAAAAATTAATTGAGTCTACTTCAAAAAAGATGGTGAGATCATAATATAGATTCTTATCAGAACCATGATCAAGGTGAGAATCTCATGAGATCTAATTGTGTAGGGGAAGTTTAGATTTGTCTCACTTCTGTTAGAGTAAAATCAAGCCAAAGAATCTTTTCTGATCTATTCCCAATTTTATCTGAAACCTCCAAACTGCCAGGCTGTTAAGAGCTATTAAAAAGCAAAGTATGAAAGCCATTAATTAGAGTTGCTCTGTTTTCAGCACTTCAGAAAAACCTAATTAAAAGGCCCAAAATGGAAATACAAGGCTCATTCTAGGTTTTTAATCTTTGGAAATATTTGCTTTGTTATTACAAACAACTTGAATTGTTTGAACTGAGTTGTCAGACTGAGCATGAATAATACAGGCTTGTAAGGGAAGTTGCATTTGATTATACTGAGTTCTGGCTGCTCTATTCTTTCATTTTTTTTCCAGAATAAGTAATTGAAGGTAAGTATTACTCTACCTTTCTTAATCTGGTGATGTCTGAGCTAGGCCTTACTTGTAAGCAGCCTTATAATTTCCTAATGAGCATTTATCCCACTGTGTAAAAATGAATCCTGTTTTTGCCCATGCTAGCACAGAGCCTTGACCACACAGAGTGGGAGGGGCTGTGTGCTGAAGCAGCCACCACAGGAATCTTTAGTCCCTTGAGCCACTATTACTTTTAGAATAAACTTTTGTCTGGTGTGTTTAACTGGCTGGCATTTATGTATGTGGATATTTTGAAGTTGAGTGATTACTCCATTTTGCAACAGGTTCTCTAAATCCCCTTCATTTTGCATTTGTTCTGTCTCATTCATTGTGTGCTGTCCGTGCTTCTGCTCTGAACCCTCTTGAGATGCAGTTTAAAGTGAATGCAATTTTCTTGTGCTTGTTGTGTTGATTCTGTAATAAATTATTTATCTTTGTTCCTTATTTAACTAGTTACTATTCAGCCCACTCAAGGAACTTAAATTGCGCTGGCCTATTTTTCATTGTTTTAATAACCCATGCCATAAATGTTTCCTCTTTATAGTTGACACAGTTGCTTTATAGTATTACAGACATAATCACATCGTTTAGGGCAGCATAAAAGAGGAAGAAAAATCTGTGTGCAGTGCTGGTATTTCAAAAGCTTATCAGATGTGGGTCCTACAGCATTTTAAGGCTGGCAAGAAGCCTTATCACACTCCAGCTGCTCTGGTTGCATCTCCAGGGAGATGTAATTTAAATAATGTAATAGAAAAAGGTAGAGGTTGCACTAAGGCTGCTTTAAAAATTTGGAAAAACGAAGTGCAAACCTCTTGGCATAACTGGGCAATTACAGTCAGACCAAATTTCTGCCTGCCCAGTTCAGGGATGGGGAGAAGACAGCAGGGCAGAGCTGCTTTGCACTCCAGCCCTCCCTGGGCACACAGGCCACCTGCATGGCTGTGCCACACAGCTGCCTTTCTTACAGAATGTTGTTAATATTGGAAAGGTGGTGACTTCTGAGTTGTGAAACTGGATTAAGGATGCCAGTATAGGCACGTGCAGAGGATTTTAATCCATATGCAATCCATACCCTGCTTTTATAATCAAATACCCATTTTCCCATTGATCTCTGGCTTCCAGTCTCAGTTCACATACCCAGAAATGTTTACCCTGGTTTGTCTCATTGCTGTTTGACCATCCCTTTGCCCAGGCAGTTTCAGTCTTGCCAGGCACAGTTCTTCTTCCTTTCTGTCTCACTGACACCAGGCTCAATATCTAAATCTGTTTCCTCGGTCCTGGTTCAGTTTCTGTTTATTCTGAGTTTGGCTGATCTGATGTCTTCTTTTGATCTAAGTGCAATGTATTTAAAAATAATCTCACAAAGATTTATCAGGAATCAAACCATGGAACTGTGATTTTTTTTTTTTTTTAACATTGTCTGAAAAAAATATCTATTATTGAAATCGTCTTCCTGTGTAGCTCCTGCTTCACAAAGATACATCCCCCTTTTCAGAGGATGTTTTCTTATATCAGACTGCTATAAATGCACAATTTTTTGCATATGTTTTTTGATATTCTGCTGCTAGGTGCTATATTTCTGCTGCAGGCATGAATCTCTAGAAGTTAATGTCACCACTCCCCAAATTCATCCTTTGTGCAATGTTTTTAAGATTTCTTGAGCTTTGCAGCTGCTTGTTTTAGTGTCCTTTTTGTGAATATTTTAGAGTCTCAATTTGTAGATTACTTATGAGTTTTTAATATTACTTTTTGTTATGTTTATGAAGAAATATAATTAAGGAAGGTATGAAAGTAAAGATGTCATTTCTAGTTTTTCAATCTGTTTTTTGTAATAAGTAGACCTCACATTTTGCTCTTTGTTAGAGTTCAGTCTGTGTATGTTTTTTTTAAAGGATGATTTGGTATAAGTAACATGTTAGCCTAAAGAGCAAACATTTCCATTTTGGTAGTGTTTGACTGGGAGCAGGCAAACCATGGAACTTTTCTCTGGCTGAGCTGTGCACATGGCTGACTCCTGCTCAGAGCTGACTGAGATTATTGGGGTGCTGTGGAGCACAGCTGGTGTGCATGACTGAGCTGGGGAGGCACGGAGACATCCCAGCTCTGCCGTGCATGTACAGCAGATTAAAATGCCCCAGAGGAGGAGAGGGGTTTTAGAGGGAGCTCTCCTCCTGGCTCTTGCAAGAGAGGATGCTCTACATGCTCTTGTGTACTATGGAATTTGTAGAGGATGGGGAGTTATCACTGTAGACTGGTTGACAAATTGGGTAAGGGTTATGTTAGATGCAATTGTTAGAATAACAGATGTTTGTTTGAAAAAACTGAGATATATGGTGATTTAATATGTAAAGATAATCTGCACTGTGGAGAAAGCTGAGGAGGAATCACTAAATCCGGCATAAATTGTATTTTAATTTTAACTTATAGCTCTTACTAGCAAATTCTGTTCTAGTTCTTTGTAACTTTTAAAAATCATTTCAAGGAGTGGTTTAAAAAAATTGTCTGCTACTCTTGTAACTTAAAATGCTAAACAATTGAGGGTAAAAGAAATAGTACTGTAGCTCTGCAAAGTCAAATCACCAGGTCTCTTTTATTTAAAGATTCGTTATTTCTGTCTTTGTCTTTCTCATATCTGAAAGAAGGGAGAGTAATGAAAATCAGAATTAATAAGATCTGGTTCAATGTGTATTTATGGGAAAGTCTGTCTGACTTAAGTCCAGATCCAGATGTAATGTCAGACCCTAAGAATTAACTCTGGCTTTTTTGCAGAATAGGGTTAAAAATTTGCTGCTTTCAACTTTGAAACTGGAAACATTGCAGAGATGTGGGCAAAACAGAGGAAGTTGGTGGAACTGATCTTAGTCACATCTTTTTATATATAAGTAGCTGCAGACTGAGAAGTGGCTTATTCTCTTATGTGTGCTGAGTAAAATGTCTGGGGTATTTGCAGACCACAGTCTTAGTTGATATCTCCCTGAGGCAGAGCAGAAAACAGAGACATCTTACTCAAGTTATTTGAAGTCTATTATATCCTGAATATAACGCCTCCACGTAAGTAAAAATCAGAGCCCGAAATGGAAACCTGCTTATATAACTGATGAGTGGTAATACAGCTACTCTTGAAAATGGAAGGATAGAGCATGCAAAGGATGGAAGTATACTCATATAGGATTAAAAAAGAGTATATGAACAGACAAATTAACATTAGAAAGAAGTTTGGAAAATGCAGGCTACGTAAGGCAGATAAAGAACAGAAGAAAAACTTTCCCTGCCATCAGTTGTATAGTAACAGGAAAATGACTCTTCATCTGACAAAAAAACAGCATCCGCCCCTCAAAACAGCCTCCCAGCTATCCCCAAACAAAACAGGCACTACCACCCCCACCACCAAAATCAAAACCCCAAACAAATGAAAAATACCAAAAAACTTACAACCAACTAAACAGCACCACCAGAGATGCATGAGTCAGCTACACACAGTGAATAGGTAAGACTGCTGCACTAATCACATTGGTGTTCAGGACATGCAT
>VYZP01078456.1:1105-15001 GCA_013400635.1 Hypocryptadius cinnamomeus | reverse complement strand
CAAACTTCTAATAAGAAGTCATTTTTAGTGTGTAAATTTCATTATTGTCAGAGGATGTGTAAAGCATGACTCATTAAATTCCTTAGTGTTTATTTTAAACTGCTCTATATTAGTTATCAAAACCTTCTCTGTAGTTCACTACCCTGCTCAGGTTGAGGGATTTGTAGAAATATTACTTGGCAAGAAAGGGTTAAAAAAGTGAAAGATAAATAGCTTCAAGTGTCATTGTTTTAGTAACAATAATGTTATGTCTCTGCTACAGTGCATAAAGAAAAGAAAAAAATGCTGACAAGAAAAGAAATATACACTTTGAAAAACTTTACTGAGTCTAAGGAAGGCACTTTTAAATTTGTGCCAGTTACAGTAATTAGTAAACTTGTTCTTAATGGTGTTGTTAAAATGTAATTTTTTCACACTTTCTCTGACTTTGACACTGCTGCTTTTTAAACTTCATTTTGCACTTTGTTCCATTGTTCTTTAATCTTCTGCACTTTGCATTTAGTATCACTGAAATTTCGCACTTACTATGTCAATAACATCTGGCAAAATTGCCACCTATTAAGAGTAAGTGTTCTTTTTTCTCCTGTGAGAAATGTGATGGTGTATTATATTGGTTTCCCTTGAGAGGCTAAGGAGACAATTTTAAAGCAGATAAATGCATTAAAGAAATAACCTGAACTACAAGAGAAGGTTAACGAAAGTCAGAAACTTTTTACTTTTTTTCTTCCATCCCATTTTTTGCCTTGATAAAAGCATCCTATACATGTGGGGAGTTCAGTTATGCTATGTTTTGCACATTTGGATGTATGTTACATTTCATAATGCTGCTGCAGGATACGCTATCTTCTCATAGGCTTTTAACTACAACTTATCCGTGTTGTATATGTGTCAATTTAGTGATGTATTGCAGCAAATGTGCTGGTAAGCTGAGCACTGCTAGAGCATTGTGAAATTTCAGAAGTGATTTTCCAGAGATGATGTAGCCAGGAGTAGGCCTGGCTTTGAATTCTCCACTTCCATCCAGTTCACTTGTGCATGGAGTGAGCGTCAAGTTCCTTCTCACAGCAGAGGATGTGATGGGTTGGAATGAAATCATCATCCTAGCTTCCTCTGTACTTACCAGACCAGACAGAAAGTTTCTGACCTTTGACATCACCCATAGCCAAAAGATTGACCCACTTTGTATGTGCCGTCTCCAACAAGGCCTTCCTTGTTGAAATTAGGACATACATATGCATGACTTCATATAGTCTGGCCTTTAAAGTGTGCAACCTTTTCCCAAACTGTATAAATATCTTGAGTATGCATGTGATACTTATATATACCATGCCTGGTAATGAAACTGAATTTAGAGAATGAAGTATGGCCTAAGATAGACTTTCCTTTGCCATGGATAATATCTGGGTGAAACTGAGCCCTCCATGCTATACAGATGCAGAAACGATGCTGAAATTCACATAATTGCACACAAGGTAAAGAAAGAAAAAACTTCACAGGAGAAAATTCTGTACCACTGTTTACACTGTGGGGTCAATTTTCATAACACAGTCTCCCATGGCATTGCAGGAATGTGAGCTGTGAATGGCTAAAGAAAATACAGTGTGTTCCAGAGCCTGTCAAAGACATGGGGAATCTTTCCTTTGACTTTGGGAGAGCTTTGGCCTGAGTCCTTATTATAAAAGCAAACTATATGGTTTGATTGAAAAAACAGGAGGGATGGGAATACAATGAACTGAGACTCAGGGATTTTGGTACTTAGGCAGATTGTGGAAGGGCATTCCATATCTGCAAAACCTCGTGTCAGGACTCAGTGTAGCAAACACTGTGATATCTGGCTTTGCATGAGGGATGTGAATTTTGCACCCAGCTACACACACAGCCCCAGTTAGCATAATGAGAACTGTGCATATATTGAATCACAGAGAGAGACTTGAGCAGAAGAAGGTCTGTCCCCATGGAAAAGTGACTTAACAATTAGACTAAAGAAATGGACTGTTCTAAAATTGGTACACTTGAGCTTTATTCAGCATATTGTTAAAAAATAAATAGATACATTCTTCATCTCTATACAGATACATGTATGAGACTTAAAACCATAAATGGCTTGAATTTGTATGCTTGAATTCAAAAGAAGTTTTACTTGAGTAAAACAACATAGGAATGAGTTCAATGACCTAGTAACTTTGATATATATGATTGCTATAGAACACATCTAATCTAAAATAATTTGAACCAATAATATTACAGATTTGCCACAGTCTGACTATAATACAATGCATATTTCTATGGTTTTCAATTTTCACATAATATTTGTAATGGCATTTATTCACTTTTTTCAGTATAAATCTACCCAGGCGATGTGTTGCTGCTTAAACTTTGAATGTATATCTTGGAGGACATAGAAATAGCAAAATAAAGCATGCTTGAATATTTTCACTGTTTTCTTTCTTCCATGTATACAATTAAGGCTCAGATATTTGCATCTCAATTGATCCTGTATTCTAATATGAAGTTTACATATCACTGGTTACAAATAATGAGGTAGTGAAGAAAAACAATTGTATTTCTCTTCTCAGATTTTCCCTTTTCTTAGATTTCTCTTCTTCATTCTTTATTGACTTCAATTTAAAAATCTTTTCACTGATGTGAATGCAGTTTTTTTTCTGACAAACTGACTCTTCTGATTTTTTTTATTTTAAAACAATTTTATAGCCAAAGAATAGTATTATTAACAATACACAAATAAGTCTCTAATGAGTACAAACATGAATCAAATGCTTGTGTTGTCCATTGCTATCCAGCATGATCCTGCAGTGCTCATTGTTAGCCTTCCTTCTAAAATTGTCATCTTCAATTTCTAAATTTAGAAAAGACAATTTTTTTTCCATTTTCTGAAAACCCACCAAGAATTTGCAGTTGTGATTCATTAGCTTCCAGCTGGAGTCAGAACTGGAGACTCAAGCAAGTTCTTAAGGTGACTGCTTGGCTAAACTGCCCCAAAAATCAGTTATTTTTCTGTTTAAAGACACATTGTGATAGATTACATGCAGCTAGCTCATGTGAGCCTTGTTCACACTTTGTAATGATTTTCTTGGTAGGTAGTTCCCCTGATTTCCTGGGGAAGATTCAGAGAGTAAGTCAAGGTTTGGCAACTTTTCAAAGTTGAGGTGCCAGATGGTATTTTTCTTTCCCAAATTAGAAGTTAAGCATGCTGTTTGAAACTCAGCAAGAGCTGGGAGATACTGCCTTTCACAGAAGCAAGATGCTGCCAGTCACCTTTTTGGAGGTATCATCTCTCTGCACAAAGCTGTAGTTTCTCAGCCCCTGTTGAGTGTGGAAGGTGCAGGAGCCTCTGCCTTTCACAGGTGCTCCTCTAAAGATGTGATTTGTCTCCCAGCTCCTGAGCTCTGCTGTGTGCCCTTAAGAGACTGCCTGTGGACCATCCTGGCCAACCAAGCTGAAGGCTGATGATTCCTAGAAAAATAATTTTTTTGGAGGAGCAGAGATGCCTAATGTAACTCTAGTCAAGGGAACTGGTTTAGATCGTCACAGTGGTGCCCCCATCTGATAGTTGTTTCTCTGTGTGCTATTTTCATTGTCCCCATGATGCTCTTTTTTGAGGTTGTTTTTCCTCCAAATTCAATTTTTAAAAAGTGACTAAAAGGTCACGCTTTCAGCCTATAATATATATCTTTAGGCAGTTATGCTCACAGTAGGAACTTCAGGGAAAACAAATTTGTTTCAGGTAGGCAAGTGATTTAGCTGCCAGCACCCATTTTCTGGCACCTACACACTGACAAACATCATAGTCTGCTTCCCTGTTCAGCTGCAGCCTGTCAGATGAAAGCTGCTGTATTTTACATTTTTGAATCTCTTTCATGTCACCAGAGGTCACAATCCCTTGTCTGGGAATCACTGAACTCATGAATATCCTCATGGCACAAGGCCCTTTAAGTCTTCTGCTTTGTGAACTAACAGGAGCAAGAAATGTTAGAAAAATGGCACCTTTTATAACCTGTAAGGTTGGGGATTGTCTCGTACTCCTAAACTAGTGCCTCCACTCAGTGAAAGGGCAACACAAAAATACTAAAAGAGAGGGGGACTTTCTGAAGCAAGCAAACACAGATCCAGAATGGTGGTCTGGCTTGTCCATCTGTCCAAACACAGGCTCAGCACTCCTCAGCTGTTTGCATGAGGTGGGTGTAGCCAATCTGTGGCTCTTGAGAGAAGTTTTGGAGGACAGCATCACTGAACTGCTTTACCACCTGGGCTTTGGTTACATAGCACAGTGGCCCACTGATTTCTTGGGCATGAACATGGCATTTCTCATGAATGTGAACATCAGCAGATTCATATCTGACCAAAGGCTGACAAGTCAGAGCACTATCAGAAGTCCAGAATCTCTTGGCTACTAACCAACTGATAGCTCATCTGCTGCCATATCAGAAAAAAGAGCGCAGGAACGTATGTTGATGCGTTCTTCATCAACCTACCAACTTAAAACCACTTTTAAACAAAAAAGAATGAAAACCAACTTGACATTTATCAAGATGGCTCGGAGACAACAAATATGTTGCAAGCCTGAAGACAGGTGCATTACCACTAAGAAGGATTTTGTTATGAATGTTCTCATTACAGTGTGTCAGGGATAACTAACAGCATAGAGTTTGTGCCTTGAGGTTCAGCTTTGCTGTTGTTATATTGCTGTCACATGGTTTTATGCTAATCTTTTAGATTAAATGGTAAATATAGAAGTCTTTATTCAATTAACAAAGAGGTAGTCATTAAGAGATGGTGATTGAAATAAAATGGTGAGAAATATTATCCTCTTAAATAAGAAATTACTGCATGAGTGGACAAAAGCAGTACAGCAAATGATGGAATAAAACTGGAAAAGAGCAAAAGCAATACTGAGACATGCCTCAGCTCTCTGTTTAGAAGGTAAACGTTCAGAATTTACTTAAGCTTTTTTACCCATTCTGCATGATACGTGTAATGTATATCCTAAGTTCTGCATGTGAGTGTTCGCACATATTATGTTTGGTATTTACTCTCTCACTGGTTTAAATTGTTTTAAAGTTTGCTGCTGGCTATAAATCTCTCACTATAGCTTTTATCTGAAGTAAAATAATGGACTCTTTTCATGCGATTATCTGTCTTCCTTACAGTAAATGTCCGAGTTGAGGGATGTGTTTTAGTCTTGTTTTAACCTGTATTCTAATCAGATCTGACTGTAATAGTTATCCTTATTATTATTATTGTTATTTAAGTGATTTCAATAGACTTCTGACAATTGCCTGGAATAATATAGCTTGTGTGTGACAGTCCCAGCCAGCAAGGAAGAAGGGAACCTGCCTACAGAGCCAAAAGAGCAAACACCCACCACTCCACCTATTAGCTAAAAAATGTCTTCTCTATCCTTATAGCAGGTAGGCAGATATGAAGTGTGGTAATTACCTGTCCCTTATCTTATCAATAATTAATACTCTTCACTTTCATTATGTTCTTTTCTTTCTGGTTACTACACCTTGTTCATCACCACACTTGCTGTGTGTCTTGTTCTATGCATTTCCACAGCTGTCATGTGTTAGTTTTCTCTTGCTCTTCTTGGACAGAAAGGCATACAGAAAATTTTCTATTAATTTTTATAATCAGTATGTCTCTACATATATATATATATTGCTATGTGTTCTGAAAGAAACAAGATAATGGTCATTATGATGAAATTGAAGGGGATGGTTTTCTCTGCCTTACTCTGCCAACATCATGTCAGCTGCAAGTAAAAAACAATAAGCACTAGAAGCAGAAATCTATATTGTTTTGCAGGTGTTTTGTTTATAATGGCATTTTTCTTTTAATAGTCCTCTGACATATTAACAGTCATACATTGCAGTTGCACTGTGCAGGCATGTGCAATCTTACTGTAAATGCCCAGTGGGGCGTTCAACTGAGCATTTTATTTGCCTCATCCTCAGAAGTATGGAGGGTCTTTACTTTTATCCTGGCTGTGGTGGCAGGACCAGGACTGACAGAGCTCAGATTTCCTCCATCTTTCCATCACAGACAGAAGCCATTGAGGAACCTCTATGACCAGAGTAACTTAGCATAGCTTGGCAGCAGCTCTGTGCTGCAGTCAGACAGCCTGTTCTGGCTGCAGATGGTACCCTGATTTCTCCTGCTTAAGCATCTCCTCAGCTCACACCCAGGCTCCTGCTGAAAGTTACTGCCTCCTCGGGTCTACTGGCATGAGTCACAGAATGACTGTGCAGTCCAAAGCAGCCAAAGTGATGCAGGTTAAGGAAATAGTTTTTATTGAATCAGGTTAGAGAGCAACCAGGTGAGCAGGCAGTGGCAGCTGTGAGAAAACGGATAAGAGGTGAGCAGGCGAGGGGGTTTCATCTGCAGTGAGAAGAGGGTGCTTGAGCACCACATAAGTGATGTCAGAACCACTGCCAGTCTTCTGATATGGGAAAGGGGAGAGACTTTTTGTGCCCTTCCTTCCTTTTTCCTAAACCAAGTCTATCTGTCATATAGAAGTGCAACAAACTCAGTGCTAAAACTCACTTATTTATTATTTTAAGGAGTTGAACAGCTGTTACCCCAGTCAGTGAACAATTTCTCTAATGTTTTAGTCACAGATAAGTATTGAGAGTAAAACAAATTTCTCCCACTAGCTGCCTTTGTTTGAAGCCTGGCTTTATATACTAGGTTAATTTATTGGATCTTTTTCATTTTCCTTTAGCTGGTTAGTATCTAAGGCCTAGATGTGTTACAGATAGCTCACAAAAACTCCATTTTGAGCAGTGATCAGCTCCTATCTCATATGAGATCTATAAATAGGTCTGGTCAGAACTTCAGCAGTAACAGCTTTAGGAAAACAAATTATTATAGGAAGTGATTGATGTAGTGACTAAATAGGTTGCAATCTTCCCCTGCAGTAGGTGGTGCTCACTGCTTAAATAAAATTAAATAGTGACAGTGATGGGCATACCAGTTTTTGGTTGTGTCCTAAAACCAAGGATGGACAAATTGTGAGAAAAAAAATAAAATCTATGAGACAGCAGAGCCTTGTTTCACAGGGTGCATTCATTCTAGCTAACCTTTCCTTTGCAGTTTCGCTTTTAAGTACTCTTGCTAAAAAAAACTCCTCTGCATGCTTTCTTGCTGCAGGGACACCTGGTATATTTTAGTGTACAGTATACTTTAGGAAGGTCTCAGAATAGCAGAAATGTTAAATTTTTATATAATCAGTGCTATTTTTGGAGGGAAAAATTGATTGGTAATTTATATAAATGCTAACTTCACCTGTTCAGCTGATGTTTGTAGGGTCTCAAGGCAAATCGAAGCCAATAAGAATTTGGCCCAAATGCATTTGAAAACCCCCATAACTGTATGTGTTTTAGGCACCAAAATACCTTCAAAAATGTGTTCTTCTGTTCTGTGTCATTTATGTGGTGCTGTGGAGATTTAATTTGCTCACAGATCCAGCTACCTGCACATGCCTTTTCTCAGCCTGTGCTGTGGCAGGGGTCCTGTCTGCAGGTTTGCCCTGCCCTGCTGCTGCTGCTGCTGCTGCTGCTGCTGCTGCTGGAGGTGTCTGCAAATGCTGGACTCTGCACCTTGCCCTCGCTGTCTCTCCTGCCTCAGCTCCTTCTGGGGTCCTGACAGAGGGGCTTTCCCCAGCAGACTCGAGTGGGCCATGAGAAGCCTGGCTCCCTACTTCTGTACTGAACAGAAGCAGTCAGAGGAACCAAACCAAGCCCCACATGTTCCGTTGTAATAAAATTTTGGAATTCATACTGGAATTTTTGAGTCAGGACGTTCTTGAATTTTTAGGCAAGTTTGGACCAAGATCTGAATTTTATGGCTTATTTCTATAATGGTTTTGAACTGGATGCCAAATTTGTGAGCTCTCCTCTGTCTAAGTACTTGGATATTATTGCCTTAAAAACTAAAAAAAAAAAATTTCTCAGTAGCGAAAGTCTCTGTTTTCAGACTTTTTTCAAAACAGCTGAACTGGTTATCCAAGCAGAATACAGAAATTACATGAAAAAAGTGTGCTAAAATTTTTGTAGTTTGATTAACTATTTGTGTATTTGCAGTTTATTATTAATGTTCCATAATAATACTTCACCTGGTAATAATACATATTAATTCCTTCATATTTCTGAAGCCCTTTGAGAACACAGAGAAGTGCAAAGTGTTATTAAATGAGTTTAAAATTCCAGCTGTTTTCCCTGCAATAGATTTCATCTTAAGTAAGAATGAATATTAAAGAAAAAATATAGATTTTCCTAAAGTGGATCTTCATGGACTGCCTGACAAAGTACATTTATTGGCATGCTTTCCATCTCTTTTTCTTGGTGATACGTAATTTTAGTTTGATTTAACTATTCCTTCGTTACTTTAAGAATAAAAGTTCACTGAGGCTGACACTTGTCTCACAAGGTAGACTTCCACTCCAGTAAAAGTGAAGTAAACCTCTCCTTTACACTCAGAAGAATATTCTCCTGTAATGCTTCTTTCATAAATATTGGTGCAGTGCTTAATAATGTCTTCTGTATAGAAATCTTGTCTCTCTGGAGAAATACATTGCTCTAAGAGCCCCAGAGACAGAAAAGTAAAATCCTTAGCTCACTACCTTAAACCTGGCATTTTCTAGATGCAGTGTTCTGCATGGCTTGATTTAGTTTTGTTCGAAACCATAGTATTTCTATTACTATAGAACCTGTTGAAATGCAGACTGTTAGCATGCTAATGTAAATTCTGAAAAGGAAACTAATTTGTACTGTTTTCTTAGGCTACAACCAAGATTTTTCTTTTGTATTAAAAAAAAAAGAAATATTTTGATGATGTAAAGGTCCATGAGTTAAACTGAAACTCTTTATGTAACAAGGAAAAAAGCCACCTGAAAATATGTGTAAAATGTGTTTTGAGCTGCAACAATGAACTCTTTCAAAACAATGCTGTCACTGTTTCAGTACTTTAAAGTGACACTGTGATTTTCAAGTATTAATAAGCATCCAGGGGGAGCTAGGGAGTAAAAATTTTGCTTTTTCTAATGGTATATAAGGAAATATGAATACAGAGAGAAGTAGTATAAATGACTAATTCGTATTTTGGGGTTGGGGCTTTTTTTACTAGGAACTTTTGATAAGAAACTGGTCAGCCATTCTGAGAGTGGTGGAAAGCCTGTCAAGGTCACTACCAAGGACAAGAGAGTCAATTAGTATGCAGATCAGAGCCAAGGAGTTCAAAGGTATTGTTCCAATTCAATCACATTAGCCAGGCCAGTAATGAACAAACGGCATGACCTTAATCAGGGAGCCTGAACCACTCATTGAAGGGTAGTCTGTGTGTCTCTGTGTGTATTTGGGGGGGACCAGGAGGAGGGGTTAGGGTGGCAAAAAGGATGTGGTTTCTTTTGTTGTTGTTGTGGTTTGGCTTGGGCTTTTTTTTTTTCTTTCGTCTTTTTTTTTTTTAAAGGGACAGCAAGCCCAGTCTGCTTAATTAGCCACCAGTATTGGAAACTTATTTCTGGGTTCTTGTGTTCTGAAATACAAAATTGCTTTTATTTTTGGGTGATAACTGAAACAGCTTCAAATGGACAGGTGGCTTGAATATTTTAATAAAATGCATTCAGTGATATGCTAAAGGGTATGCAGGAGGAGGGAGATAACCTTATGTAAAACACCAAACCAAATTTTGCAATTACAGTTTCTCTCACACTGTTCTAATTTTCTGAAAGTCAACATGCAAGAATATTCTGAGTGATTTTTTTTCCCCCTTAAACATAATGTAAAGTAATCCACACTCTAGTTAATAATGGAAAGAGTGCTTATTTACAAGAAGTAATTCTTTGGAATTCTCAGTCAGATAAATATTGTATCACACAAAATTATATTTTAGATATACAGATTGCTAAGTTGTTTCATGCTCCCAGCACAATGCACACTGCATGTTTCGGTGTACTCGATTTAGTATAGTCAAAACCAGCATTCACATTCACCTTAATAAATGCCGACTTTATTATAAGCTTAAAAAATATATTTCTCTGCTATTTTTCATGTATACATAAGCACTTGCAAATACTTCTACAGAAATGTGTACGTAGTGAGGACACAATAATAAAATGACAGGATATATCTGTACTCATTTATATATTATAATATCTGCATATTTCTGCAAAGTGGTTTTTGAATGCATACTTAGGATTCCATCGAAATTTCGACATAAATCAGGTCTGTGTTCCCTTTTTTATAAGCTAATGATTGAATTTGGTAGCCAAAAATGCTAAAATGACATTTCAAAGGATAACATTTTTTTGCATTTGGATATGTAAACACATAGTTTCTGCATGTGGAAAGATTGAAAAAAAAACCTCTGCAAGAAATCAATATTACCATTGAAAATGTGAATGATGCTTAAAATACATTCTCATCATTTACCTGCAAGTTTTGTGTTCACATGGTTTACTTACAAGTTATTGTTTTTTGTTTATATATACAATAAATTATAAGTTTTCTGTATCTCTCTGGGTAATATTTGCTCAACAGTTACTTCAATTGGATCAGATTATCAAAGAAAGCTGCAGGCTTCATTGGGGAGACTGCAGAAATCATTCATTTCTCTGTAAATGAATCATAATAGGCAACTAAGATTTTAGGAATCAAGGGGCACTTTTTTTTTTTCTTTCACTCTCTTCCTCTCTCTTCTTAGCTGGGGAGGTACTTCATCATATCTCACTAAAACGGAAGATGCATAACAGAAATGAAACTATTCTAGGCTATGAAGCACCCTAGGGGTTCATGAATGTTGGGGGAGGAACACTGATTATACAATGCAATAACATATTGAGACACTATTTCAGTTTTACACTTGGTATCAAGTAAATACAGGATATCTCACCCATGAAGGGTGATTATCTTTCATGAAGGGAGGAAATGAGTTATTAAGGTCTTTCTCAGGAGCAAAACAAGGATAAGAATCTTTATTAATGTAAGAAACATTTTTTTCCCCCTACAGTAATATACTTCCTTTTTAGCAAAGATATGGATTTTTTTTTGTCTTTAAATTGTCTATATCTCAGAATGGAACACATATCAGTTTTAGCTGACACCACTGCAGTGCTTGAGAATATTGTTATAAAACATGTGCTCATTTTTTTTATCTAGATCACAATTAATAACATTTTTAAGCATGCAATGTCTATCTCTCATAAAAACACTTGTAAAGTATTTGACATTTGATTTGAGGATATTAAAAGATTGTTTAAAAATAAACATACACCAGCAGAGCAGAATTTTCGCACGATTATTCAGATAGTCAATAGGTCCTCTTTGATCATATTATTATGATGCTTCTGCTGGATTTCAGTCTAAGACAGGCGTATTTTTTGCTCTCTCTCTGTCTCTCTCTCTTCCCTCCCACCCCCCCCACCAAACAAGGTCATAGATTTTTTTAAATGAGGACTAGAAGTTCCAAGTACAAGATTAAGTAAGTTCTAACAGTGTTATAAAAGTAAGTGCTTTTTTCTATAATAAAAGGTGTTTAAAAGGTTCGCTACAGCTTTAAACAGAATTACAATTTACTTCTTTCAAGTGTCCAGGCCATAAATTCTTCTCAATTCCCTCTCTCTCTCCTTGTCGGAATTAATGAGATCAGATTTGATCAGGGCAGTGATGTGTTCAGAGCCAAATCACACAACAGCGCGCGTGCGGTAATGGAATTTGCATCTAATGCATACATAAATCAAACATCTTTCTGGACATTTTCATATGCATAATGTCATTTCATCCAGTTCTCTCTGTGCAGAGGGGGAGATTTTTCTCTCTGAGAGAATGACTTTCTTTAATGCTTTCATTTTATTTTCGCTGACTACAATCCCCGAGAATGCGCTCGGTCGGAGAATCTTTCGGGGCGCGGTTGACAGTTCCTTTTCCAAGAGGGGTCCTTCACATTTATCATGCCTCTTCCTCGGGGGCTTTGTTATGCAAATGTGGCTGAAATTGATAATTCCAAAGTGCTTCATTTCGGTTCCTTGGCGGTTGGAGATGGTAGATAAAAAGAAACTGACAAGACACACTGATTGCCCTCAATGCTTGTAACTCTCTTGCTAACAAGGCTCGATATTGTTAAAAATTCCTATTGTTATCAGGGTGGCAGTTCCATTATGCAGGCCTTGCAAATTTCTCATTTGAATATTAACCCTTTAATCACCCAGCTCTGCTCCCCTCCCCCAGACCCAAGCCAGTTGCCCTCGGGTGGGTCAGAATGCAAACTAGGAAATTATTACCCTATTATTAGCGAAAACTATGTATGTGTGTGTTTTGTTCTGTTTTGGTTTTTTGTTGGTTTTGATCCTTTTTTTGTTTTTGTTTTCTGTTCCCTAAACTGCATCTATTAATCATTTTTTCAATGAGAATTTTTTACTGTAAAAGGCAAAAAAAAGGCTTTAACAAAACACATCTAGCAGAGACAGGCAGAACTGGATTGTTTAAAGTTAGGTTTGGGAGAATATTTACATCGAAATACCTGTTCGCAGAAGTGAAATTCAGTAGCTCCTGGAGACTGGAGAAGTTTCATTATTTTTAACTTGTATGTACTTGCACTTTATGTTCTAACTTAGGTAGGCCTCAGGGAGGGGATAGCGTGTCTTTATATACCAGAGATACATGAGATTTTTAGCTGCCGGTCCTACAGGCTGCACCATCCCTACCTCAGGCTCGCCAGCAACTAACTTCCAGCCTACAGACAGGTGGCTGAAATAAAGGAGTAGAGAAAAAGGGAATTTGAGAACCACAAGGATTTCTGGAGCTGTGTTTTTTTTTAATTTTGAAGGACACATGCCTATAAGTTCCACTGTTAAGCTCATATTATTATTCACAGATTTCACTTACATAATTACAAAATACTGTTAATAAATGGAAAGGGAAGGACTAATTCAGGGACCTGATGCTGCAGCCCATATGATTCACAAGAGTTTTGCTTGTAGCTTCAGCAACCACTGCATCAGGCCCTAGAAATGACATAAAATCAGGAAATGACAAGTTCAAGCTAAAGATTATGTCACACAGCAAAAGAGCATGACTGGGTGCGAACTGATTTACTCATTGATTAATGAAATTGTGAGGTCTGGAATTGCAAATATACCTGTAATATTCCCCATGTGTGTGTGTGTCCACAGAAGGTGAATTCTTTCCCACCAAGTACATGCCTTCAGGCTCATATTACAATTATAAGTTTATTTTAGTTTGTCATCTTTCTGGGGATACTTTCTGACAAAGTTCCAGTTAAAGTAAATCTTAGTGTGACAAAGGTAAGTACTGCAGATGCTGTATGGAAGTGGAGAAAGGAAGAACTGGCACTGTAAAATGAAGCATGGTTCACTGCTATCACCAGGCAGCTGCAACAATATAATATTTCTCTACAATTACTAAGAAGATGCATTCAACCAGCTCAAGTCAAAGGAACGTCAAAGTTTTCCACTTTCTTAGCTCTGAAGTCTTGCAGAGATGTGTCTGCCAAATTACAGTAAATAAAAAAGACACTTGCACAACAGTAACTGAAGATTTCTCTTCCTGACTCTACTAAAAAAAATAAAGAAAAGAAAAAGAAAACCCTCTCGTGTTATTGTAGGAACTATTGGGAAGCTCATACTTCTTTCTTTCATTTACAGGTGTGATGGCAGATTAAATTCATGACAGGAAACAGTGATAATGCCCACTGTAGAGCCATGTGAGTTACAACAGATAAATTTCCCATGCTGGTGCTTTTTCTTTCAATTATCTGAAAACACCCTGTTAATTTTTAATGTGTTCATACCCTCATTCTGTTACCAAAACTGCTACCTTTCCCCCCCTCCCTGCCTACTTCAGAAATAGATTTCACTGAACC
>VYZP01078449.1:7552-33625 GCA_013400635.1 Hypocryptadius cinnamomeus | reverse complement strand
CAGCCTACTCTCATAAAAAGCGGAGGAAAAAGACAGCTAGAGGAGTCTGACAAGGTAGCAATTCCGGCTAACAGCAGGAAAATTACCTGGCAGAGAATCATACCTTTGTTCTAACTGAAACCTCACAAATTCAGATTGTATTTATTGTGCTGTTTCAGTTCTGACTGTGATCTTAACCAAGAAAAAAACCCAGATTATTCAGTTGCATTGCATGCAGGAACCATTCAACACACACAGTTACTGCTGAAATAAAGAAATTTATTACTATACCTGAGCACCCAAGTCTTGAAATTCTTTGCAAGCTTCTGGGAAGACATCATACACAATAACTGGATATCCATGTTTTACCAGGTTTTTTGCCATTGGATTTCCCATGTTACCCAGCCCAACGAATCCAACTGGGGTTTTGGAAGCCATAGTCCTAGAACACACTGATTTCAAAACAATAAACATCAATATATTTGTATTTTAGACTAATGTATAACAATGACATACTAAAAGCAACCACGTAATCTGTTTTCAATTATTTTAACAGCTTTATGCTTAAAAACAGTGCAAATGTGAATCCTATTTTACATAATTTAAACTTTAAATTATAGCACACATTGGGACACAAATACCATCCCACAATGATTTTTCTACATATCAAAGGTAATTATTGTGACTAGGAAAATGTGGGCATTCCAAAAAAACATAGTACTTAAAGCTAAAATCCGAGAAGAGCTCAAATGTATACTTAAAACACGCAGGATTGTCTGCATTTTATTATGTGTCTAAATTCTAAACAGGATATGCAAAGACCAATTTTATATATTTTTACAGACTATTTATTTGCAACTTTGCTTGCAGCCATGGGATGTAGTATGTGTTCTCTGGAAATGGACAGAGGCTGCCACTTCATGCAGCCCCTCACAGATTCTTCTGATCCTGCAATCAGATACAAGCCACTAACCTAAAGTTGAAATTCTCCATAGCAAATCATGGCAAATCCTTTAAGCCATGCAACCACAGTTTAAATACTGAAAATTAGAATAAAATATAGTATTAAAAAAATTATGAAGTCTTTACAGGAATAACCTCTGTATTCTATTTACCATACTACCAAGACAGAACTATAAAGCTTAACCCACAACCTGTAGAAAACACTACAGTTTCAGTCAGTTACCTTTTCCCAGAAGATAGTGAGCATCGAATTCTGGATAGGAGCAGCACCACAGGCATTCATCTACTGCAATCACTATCTCATCACTCTAAACACTCCAAATCCAAAGGCAACACAATTTGACAGTGACTAGATTTCTTTGCCAATTACATAAAATATTTTCTCCTTTATGACAAAGGAAAAAGTTATGCAGAATAAACACTAAAGTATGTGTCAACTAAGCAGACAGAAACAAAGCTAACTACAGAAATACTCTAGCTCTAAAGTGCACATACAGAAAATGTGCCTAAGCTGGATCGAGACTCTAAGAGGTCTCAATGCTTAGCAAAGAATCCTCTCTAGGCCAATAACACTTGATTAATCATTTTAAAGTCTTTCTGACTTTAAGCTCCTTCTTAGCCAGCAATGGTCATGCTCTTTCATCTGCAGCACTGTTTTGGAAGTGCCACATTTAATAAATCAGGTTTGTTGAGAGAACTTTGGTCTGAGACAGTTTCCACAGATGCCTGCAGCAATTACATAGCTAGAGAAGTAGCACAATTTAAAATAAATCTGAGCTGGGAAAACGCTTAGTGAAAACTGAGATAAGTCAGGAAAAGAGCCCATTACTTTTTTAAGAAGTGCTACATGTCAAAACCAGGGAACAAATTAACAAAGAGCCTAAACCAGCATCATCAGCCATAACAATCATCTTAGAGTCTTCTTCTCATTGTTTCTATGAGTCAGTCTTCCCCAGTCCCTCATTTGCACTAATCTAAAATTGCTCCTTTAGTTAGCCCAAAGCTTCCCACTTCCTGAGTAGCTTCAAGCCCTGGTTTTAAGCATCTTTCTTTCTCTAGCCCTTAATACCAGTAGATCTTATTTACCTTGACTTCAGTAAAGTTTTTGAAGAGCCTCCTCTCTTATCTCAGTAGCCAAATGAAGAAAGTATGGACTGAATGGGACTGCAAAACTGCCTGAAGGAAGAAATACTGTCTGGAGTATTGGGCTCAAATAACAGTGATCAGTAGTTCAAAGACTAGCAACAGTCTAGTTACACATGATGTTCCTCACGGGCCAATACTGAAGCTGTTTAAAAGTTTCATCAAAGACTGATGATTAAAAATAAGCACCCTCAGCAACATCATGTGTGACACCAAACTGGGGAGACTGTCTGAAAAATGGCAGGGCAAGGCTACTATTCAGACGGACTGGAGAAACAGGCCTGAAGCAGTTCAACAAAGACAAATTGAGTCTGTACTTGGGGCAGGGGATGTCATTACAGGCTGCTGACTGGCTAGACAGCTGGCAGCTCTGCAGAACCTCTGCAGAAGCTCTGCAGAAGCTCTGCAGTTGATGGATTCCCATGAACTGGAAGATGAGGACGAGTCAGTAGTGCATCCTTGCAGCAAAAGGTTAGTGACATTCTGCACTGAATTAGCAAGAGTAGATGCAGAAGGTAAAAAACCCCAGTCATTCTTCTATACAGTAAATACACAAGAGATGTGAAGAAACCGCAGACAATCCACCAAACATCAAGCAATAAATATGACCAAGGAGCAGGAGAACATGGCCTGTGAGCAGAGGCTAAGAGAACTGTCTTTGCTGAGTTTGGGAGAAGCAAAGGTTCTGGTCTTCTACTACCTATGGAGTGAGAGAAAAGAAGAGTTACAGATCAAATTAAGCTGAACTCTTCACAGATGTGCACTCCAATGGGACATGGGGCAATGGCCAAAAGCTGCAGGAAGGAAAATTCTGGCTGGAAATAAGAAAAGCATCCCTGATGTGGAAAAAAAGTTCTGCACTGTAACAGGCAATGCAGAGAAGCTGTGGAACCTCCATCCTCCTTCCAACCTTAGAACACCACGAGCAACCTAAGCTAGCTTTAAAGATTTAAGGCTTTTGGAAGCCTTGCTTCCAAACCTCCATTTTCTTTGTTTCTGTGAATTCCAAGTAATCTTATCAGAAGAATAATTCTGACTACCATACCCAGGCTCATTCTTGTAAACTCCTCACTTTTATCCTGATCTCTTCCTTTCCCACACTATCTCATGGACATGCAACCATCACCTCAAACTCAGCATCTTCAGAAAATTTTCTTGATACCTTTTTCTGCTATCAGTGCTGACACCAGCAGTGATGCCTGTCATTCACAACAGCCTAAAAGACCTATCCATGATCTCCTTAAATCTCACTGATTCATCCATCACATCTGAGATCTCAGCTGCTTCAGAACCTGGTCACCTGCCTCAACAGACGTAATTTTGCCTTGATCTTCATGCTGGGAATTGAGAAGGACATTTTGCCCATGCTACTTTCACTCCTTCTCTGCAACCTGCCTGCTTTTTCTCTACAACGTTACATAAGACTGCTTTGCTTTGATGACTTTTCATGACTGTCATTGCATCTTAATATTAAGACTTCAGCTGGTAATTAGACTGCAGTGACATGCCTATTGCAAACACGCACTTACATTGTGCCTCTAAGGCAGCTCTTCACAAGGTAAATATCCATGAAATGAACACATTCCTCTACTATAAGGCCTCCCTTAAAAATCTTCATTTTCCAGTATCCCCAAAAAGGCATGGCAAAAGTTATGCTGTGATACAAGACAACTTGTGGACCAGTACTATTAAGCTTTGTGTCATTGTATTCTATTATTTCTACTTTTGTCTGTCTCTATTGATTTTTTTTTTGTCTCAGTTCACGAATCAGAGACCACTTTCTGTTATGTGCTAAAACATATTCAAATCCATGGGAATTGGGACTGTTAGAGAAGTAGTTCAAGTCCTGAGTCAGTTTCTGACTTCATTTTGGTTTAACTTTTCACAGCCCAGTATTATATAAGACACTTCAAAATTAAATAACTTGATTAGCAGTTTTGAAAAATCTTCAGACCTCCAGGTACTCAAAAATAGGAAAACTGGTTTAGAAGACTGATTAGATTAGTTCACAGATCTAACAGAGATGATTTCAATTAAATTTGAACCAACTACATTTAGATACGTGGCATATTTTAAATGACTACTTAAGACAGCGGGGATTTGCCAAAAAGAGGATGTTTTAAAAGACAAGAACGTTCATGTTTTCCCATTAGATGAACCTCCACAGGTGATTTCATAGAATGTGATGTCCAGCTCACATATGTTGGCACTTTTTAGCATCTGGTACATAGCACAAACTCAGTTTTGAAATAACTGTGTAAGTCCAACATCTAAGGACTGATATTCTACAAACCCACATCATGTACGCTAACTAATCCCATTGACTGTATAGGCATTTGCTGAAACTGTCCCTATGGTACTGAGCCCATTTTACTTCGACCATAAAATCCACAGCAACCTGCTGCAATCACATGGCTGGAAAAATGCCCAGTCCATACTTAACTTCTAAGAGAGGGCAGAACATCAGAAGAGGAGCAACAGAATCTACTTTTAAAATAATCACTGATACCATGTGCAACTAATTCTCCTTCCCTGGGAACAGAACCAGCAATACAGATTAATCTGTAAATCAAGCTAATTGTGAGCAAAACCAGCTAGAGCTATACTGACTCCAAAGAAATTGGGTTTTTCCCAGAAGATTCTTCATTATTCTCTTCAGGGAATATGTGCTTGCAGATCTCATGCCTAAGAAAACTCAATTGATGAGGAAAACCAATTATGACACTCTCACCAAATTTGAGGCTTATGGTCAATACAGATAAAATACAGATTTTTTTCTTTGAAAAGTCAGCCTACAATAGAAAAACTTTACCTAATGTGCAGTTCCACAAAAATTTTACCTTAAAAAGAATTTAATTTAAAAAATCAGCAAGAGTTTATGAATCTCTTGAATGTCTCTTCTTGAGCAAAATGCAACTGTTAGAAGAGTAACTTCGGAAACACACAGATTGCAATCCTGTCTTTAGAATACCTCGCCTGCCAATGACCTAAAACTTGTCTTTTCAAGCTTTATATAAAGATACTGAAAGCAGTTTTCTTTTTAACCTGAACGATGACAAGTTTAGATCATTTCAGATGTTTACACTTCATTTTACACTATCTTCCAAAGTAATGAGTCTTACAATTTCAAGAATGAATTCCAGCTCCAGTGCTGCCCTGATTTCACTGCAAATACTTGACTGCACAAACACTATAACATGCAGAACTGAGGACATCTCTTTGTAATCAAACAAAAAGTGACTAATAGCTGGATAGAAGCACAGACAGCAGACCTGGAAAAATCCAATGTACTTGTACTCTAACTGGCCAAGAACAAGACTGAGAAACAAGTAACTCCCAAAATATAATTTCAACTATATTACTTAATTCTTGGCTTTATAAAACTTATTCTAAACCATATTCACCAAATGGCACAAGGGTGAGAGTCCACACAGCCCTGTCCCATAAGAGCTTCCTAATCAGAGCAGTTGCAGTTCATATTAATATCTTGATCTCTTTGGATCAGTGAATATTAATGATCTTGATCTCTCTGGATCCTCTTTTCCAATATGTGAGATTTAACAGGATCATGGGAAGATGCTCAGAGTAAGCTTAGCTACTGCAGTTGCTGGTTTTGCTTGGGGCTTCATGAGAAAATACACATGAAGTCACTTGACAAGGAGAAGGAAACATGATAACAATTCAATATGAGCCACTAAATGAAAGATTTTCCCACTGATTTAGCATCTGAAGTTCTGGTACAAGCACAGCAGAAGACATCATCCCTTTTCTCCTTGCTACTTTGAAAGAAAGGATCAGAGTGAGCTTCTGTGTTTGTGCAGACATCTCTATGTAATTTATAAAACCTCTCCTGAAACTAGATCCTGGGAGGGAGCTAGATGAAGAAATATAGAAGGTAGAGAGGCCAGCTGTACATGGGTAGAATCTTTCTGCTCCTGGAAGTTTTGCCAAAGGAATTTAAATTGCCCCAGGGTCACTGGTTTTTAAAAGTTATGCAATGATTTAGAGAAGCGCACTCTGCCACAACAATAATTTAAGAATATCACAATACTCTAAATTTGGCCAGCTTTACATTGAAAACACCCCACTTGCTTTTACTTGCCTCTGTAAAGGTCGGCTGATCAAAACCAGAGATGCTATCTTGCAACACTCAGAGTCTTCTTTTACATAATTTTTCTTATCTGTACGTATACCTCATTAAATGTTTGCTAATACATTACAGAGAAAACCATATAGTAAATACTTTTGATCTAAAAAGAATATCAAGTGTACACTTGATTCCTTAACTAAGTAATGTGCTGGACTTCTGAGCAGCAGAACTTCTGTCATAATCCTTGCTTAGTAATCAAAGCTTCTCTGCACCACAGCAGAGTCATTCAACAGTTCAAGCAGAGCTCCTGCATCAGAAAAAGTATTCTTAAACCAGCAAAAGTACTATTTAATTATTAAGTGAAAGGTCCCCTCCACTCCAACAAAACTACTTGTAAGGACATTTTTGTTCTCTAGCATAGTACTGTCTTCTTTGATGAACAGCTCCCTCAGCTGATGAATCTCCATTCACTAGAAAATCTTCTTTTCTCAGTCACCATAATTCATTAACCTCCTCTTCCCTCTCCCCAAGAAGTCCCCAGGAGGGATTTCTCCATGTCCATCAAAAATATATTTTTAAGTAAGGTCATATAAACCCTCTCTATGAAGCACCTTTGTCAGTGCCTGCCAGCTGCAGAACACAAGACTACATAGTCACTGTCCAGCTGACTAATACACAAACATACACATCCAAGAAGCTCCTCCAACATCTGCCCTCAGCTCTTTATTTTCCTCCTAGACAATTTAACAATGTCTAGTATAAACATACGGAGAAAACAAACCATCATGGTCTGCACCAGCTGCAAAGAGCAACTGACCAAGTAACCAAGGAGCATTCAGTAAGAGAAGGAAGACAGCCTGCTTGCTAGCCAAGCTGTGGTGTTGGACAGCTCTCAGAGCTGGCTCAATTCCTTCACCAGGATGGCATTTCACTCAGGACAGATGATGAAATCATTACTCAAAACCCAACTGTCAGACTAAAGAAAAGAATGGCAAACTTAGTAAATGCATTAGAGATGGGGAAGCCAGGACATATAACTAAGCAACAGAGCTTAGCAGTTAAGAAGGCTTAATGCTTAGACCCTCATCCCATAAACGTTTCTCAGAGTCAAGAGTACTTTCAGCACAGTCACTACTGACTAAGTCAGAGCTTAAATGCTGAGGGTGAAATTCTGTTCTATGGAAGTTTCTTGGGAGAGTCACAATTTCTCCTTAGACTTAGTTACAGTTTTTTGCTCAAGTCTTCAGGTAAAGACAAACTGTATTTTTCAACTTTAAGGACCAGTGTTGGTTTACTTTTCATACCTATGCTCACCACCAAGAAACAAAATCCCCACCATCTGCCCTACATTAAACAAGATCATTTGGAAATTGACCATGACAGTGGATTTCAAAGCTCTTACAGAAATACCTGACAGTTACCGTGCACAGAAAGTTCATAAATCCTTGAAAGCTATTGCTTTCAATTGTGGTATCACAAAAGGTACTAAACACATAAACAGGTCCCCTGTATTTAACTCTACTAGCATGAGACCAACATGCCTTCTGCACCTGAGCTATTACTTATCACAACATCATAACCACAGCTACCAAAGAAAAAGCATTAGTGGAAAAGAGACAGCGGAGCAAAAACAGCACTGCAAGATAATGTCAAAATTGTCAAACGTTTTTCATTAATTAGTTTAAGTGAGGTTTAAAGGGGAGTTACAAAGTTTTTAAAGTTACCTACTTAAAAGTAATTTAGTAATTCCTGAAACACTTCCTTAAGTGTCAAGATTTTAGAACCATATACCATTTAAAAGAATCTATTTCTTCTACTTTGCTAGTTAAAAACCTTCACCTATGGGCTGGGAGCCTAACCACAGAGTGACATACACGACCAACAGACTGCAATCAAAATGACACTGAAAAGACTACTGAAGGTTTATTTTTAATAATTTACTTCAGCAATTAAATTACTTAGGAAAAGCTGTGTGATTTTTCAGGAAGGTTTATTTTTAATAATTTACTTCAGCAATTAAATTACTTAGGAAAAGCTGTGTGATTTTTCAGGACTCTGGAAAGGGAAAATGTCTAGGTCCAGTTCTAAAAATACATTCTTCCTTTGCATGCACTAACAGGACATCTGCAGTGCTTGCTCCTTCCACTGCCCATGGACCAACCACAGGTGAGCACCAGTGCCTGCAGAGCCGACACAGGAGGAAGTGCCGCTGGAGCTACCTTCAGTTTGAAGAAAATAATCGGATGCNGCCGCGAGCGGCAGCCGCCGCAGCCAACCACGGACGGCGCTCGGCGTGGCACAGCCAATGGGAGTGCGCAGCGTCCTCCCTGCGGCCGGCCGGCCCCGCCCACCGCCCCGTGACGGATGGGGCCGGATTGCTGGGCGGGACGGGGGCCGGGCCGGCGCTGGAGCACCTCATTGGGGCGGTGGGACACTGTATCCCGCCGCCCGCGGCTCCCGGGAAGGCGTTCCTTTCCAGGTCTGCTTGTCTGTGCCTGCCCGCTGCCGCTTCGTTGTCTTGCTTTGCTGCCGGGGGAGGAGGCTTGGCTGAAGCGTCAGAGGAACGGAGCGCCGGCGTTTTGGCGGAGACAGCTTGTGTTGCGAGACGGGGCCCTCGGGGCGATGGAAAAAGCCGCCTTGCACTGTTTTGCTGAGTCAGGTGGCAAATAAGAGTTGGAGCTTATTTAGGGTTGGAATTAGATGATTTTCAAGGTCCCCTTCCAGCCCAAACCATTCTGTGATTCTATGACTGGCTTCGTCGTTGTGTGGGCTTTACCCCGGCTGGGCACCAAGCGCACCCCAAAGCCACAGTGGGGAGAAAATACCAGGAGAGGCTCCTGGGTCCAGATAAGGTTGCGGAGAGAGCAATCACCAGTAACTGGCTTGGGCAAAACAGGCTCAACTTGGGGAAGTTGATTTAATTTGTTATCAATGACATTAAAGTAGGATAATGAGAAATAAAAACTAAGTCTTAAACCACTTTGTCCCCACCCCTTCCTTCCTCCCGGGCTCAAGTTCACTCCCGATTTTTCTACCTCCTCTTCCTTCAGTGGTTTGGGGAANCTATGGGCTGGGAGCCTAACCACAGAGTGACATACACGACCAACAGACTGCAATCAAAATGACACTGAAAAGACTACGGAAGGTTTATTTTTAATAATTTACTTCAGCAATTAAATTACTTAGGAAAAGCTGTGTGATTTTTCAGGAAGGTTTATTTTTAATAATTTACTTCAGCAATTAAATTACTTAGGAAAAGCTGTGTGATTTTTCAGGACTCTGGAAAGGGAAAATGTCTAGGTCCAGTTCTAAAAATACATTCTTCCTTTGCATGCACTAACAGGACATCTGCAGTGCTTGCTCCTTCCACTGCCCATGGACCAACCACAGGTGAGCACCAGTGCCTGCAGAGCCGACACAGGAGGAAGTGCCGCTGGAGCTACCTTCAGTTTGAAGAAAATAATCGGATGCAGCGACCGAGAGAGCCGAACAGCCCAAACCTAGGTAACAGATACCGCAGACATGTCACTGCTGCCACAGGAGGCTTTTGCGGGCTCTGATGATTTCCAGGCACGCTATTTTAAGCAAATGAGTGAAAACATTTATTAAGCCAAGCCGCTCCGAAGCTGCGGTGGAGCCCTGAATAAGGCGGCAGCGGTAGCGCGCCGTGCCAGCCGTGACCGGCCGGTGGGTCCGTCACCGGGGATGCCGCACGGGGAGGCGGCTCCGGAGCCGCACCGGGCTCGGAGGGCCCGCGGCCGCCAAGGGCAGCGCGGTAGCTGCGCGCTCGGGGAAAGGCCCGGCCTTTCCCCGCCCTGCCGGCAGAGTGGGGCCACAGGCACGGAGGGAAGGGGTAGGTCCTTACCCATCACCCGCCGGTGCCAGCGCCACCAGCCCGCAGGTCCCCTGCGCACCACCGCTGCGGCCATGCTGCGCCCCCGTGCCGAGTGACCTCCGGCCCNCCAGCCCAAACCATTCTGTGATTCTATGACTGGCTTCGTCGTTGTGTGGGCTTTACCCCGGCTGGGCACCAAGCGCACCCCAAAGCCACAGTGGGGAGAAAATACCAGGAGAGGCTCCTGGGTCCAGATAAGGTTGCAGAGAGAGCAATCACCAGTAACTGGCTTGGGCAAAACAGGCTCAACTTGGGGAAGTTGATTTAATTTGTTATCAATGACATTAAAGTAGGATAATGAGAAATAAAAACTAAGTCTTAAACCACTTTGTCCCCACCCCTTCCTTCCTCCCGGGCTCAAGTTCACTCCCGATTTTTCTACCTCCTCTTCCTTCAGTGGTTTGGGGAACGGAGTGTGCAATCGCTTCGTCCCACGTTGTCTCTGCCGCTTCTGCCTCCTCCGGGGGAGAACTCACACTCTTCCCCTGCTGCAGCGTGGGCTTCCTCCCACGGGAGACATTCCTCCCTGGTCTTCTGCAGGATGAGTCCTTTCCCTGGGCTGCAGATCTTCACAAACTGCTCCAGTGTAGGAAACCATCCATGAGGTGCAGTCACTCAGGAACAGACTGTTGCAGCGTGGGTCTCCCTGAGGGGTCACAGATCTTGCCAGAAAACCCACTCCAGCATCCTGGTGGATGTGCCCAGAGGCCTTTGGGAAGTGTCCTCTGGGCACATCCACCCGCTCCAGCGTGGGGTTCTCCATGAGTTGCAGGTGCATCTTTTCTCCACTGTGGACCTCCATGGGCTGCAGGAGGACAGCTTGTCCCACCAGGATCACCATGGGCTGCAGGGGCATCTATTCACAGAAGCCAGCCCTGTGGCACCCACCCACTGCCAAAATTTTGCCACGCAAACCCAGTACAATCACACCCAGAGTGCATTTCTCAAAGGCCTAACACAGGGTTTATCAACATCAATAAAATTTGCAAGAGCTGGGCTGCTCACACAGCCCACAGCCCGCAGCCCAGCATCTGGAGACCCTGCTGGCAACTCTGGGAGAGCTTCAGGTGGGTGTGAGGAAGCACATCATGCTCTGAGAGAGAGCAGGCTGGAGGCAGGCGAGTGCTGCCTTCTCAGAGCAAAGCTTCAGCTCCAGTCCTGCAACTGCCACATTCATCTCTTTGGAACAAGGTAGTTAATTTCTTTTCCTGACAGAAAAAACTTGCCTTGCTTTGTTGTGCCAGGATGCTGGGTACTCCCTCAGTCATTAGGTTACTCTTGTTAGGTCAGAGCTTTTTTTGTAGCTGTTATGTAGTATCATTTACAGGCTTCTGGGAGTGTAGTCATGAGGCACAGATCTCGCGTCTCACCACAACGTGTCTTCACTCAATTATATGTTAGCACAGAAAGAATAGGCTAAATATATATGAGCTCAGCTCTCCTATCATAATATATTTTTATATTTACCTGTATAAAGAAATACAGTTAAATATAGTTAAATCAACATAGCTCAACATAAAGGAATTTTGTGGGCAGTGAAGGTGGCTGTGGTCATATAGTAGCTTTACTGTGACATGTGAGAATGCTACCACTCAGTAGGCTGATCTCATACCTTCACCCAGTTGCTTCTTTCTCTCATTGCCTCTCATTGCCTCTCAGCTGAGCACTGAGGCAGAATATGATGTGAGAAAAAAAGAAAAATCTCTGTATTAAAGCAATGGAAAGAGACACAAACACAGAAACTCTTCCACTTGATAACACTTTGCAAAACACTGGAAGCTCCACAGACTCAATTATACCAATATTTTTGTAAGCTGACTCATCTCTTTCACTGGCCATTTGAAGGCTGCCAAATGAATAAAGCTACTTAGCTACCCTTCTCCTCAGTGGGGAAGAGGTTGACTACCATCTTGTATTTGATTTTTTTTTTTTTTGGTGATGAGAAGAGGTGTGACTCCTCATTGAGCAACTATACTGGTAGAAATTTGTACTGAGGTATGGTGCAAATAAGATCTTTGGAAGTCTTTGAAACCTGATTTTTACATGTTATCACACAGTACTTACAAAACATGGTGTTCTTTTGCATTCCAGTCTGCTTCTTCACCATCTTACATTTTCAGGGTCATTGCCCCTTTACCAATTTGGTCTAGACTCCTATCAAGTCTGAACTGAGTTAGAAAAGTGATTTCAGTTTTGTTTTTTTTCTTTTTGCGGGGGGTGGGAGGGAGGGGAGTTAAATGTAGAGGAATGCGCAAAGAGTCTAATGCTGTACTCATTGTGGTCCTTGAATTCTGATTTTTAATTCTCATTACAAGATGCAGCTTTACCTCTATAGTTGCATCTTTCTCTATACCTTTCTCGTGTCTAAGGTGGTTTTGTTTGTGTAGGTATAAATAATGCATTCTTTGTTTCAAAGGTATATGAGGAGAATAAACTTAGTACTGGCAATAATAAAAATACACTATAATTACTCCCCAAAAAAGTAAGAGAAAGTGGAAAAAGGATAGTCCTATTCATAAAAATGTAGCAGACTTAGCCTTGTATTGCTTTGCCAACACACTTGTGTATAAAGGCTTGTTACAGACATCACCACTATAATACTATAGCTTTTACATTGCTTTTGTACAGAATGTACTTTTGCAGACAGATAAAATTCCTTGAGATTATATTAAATGGGATCTCTGCTTACATTATGAACACTGATGAACTGATATTAGTCGTTTAGTACCACTAAGGTAGCCAGCATGAGAAGGAAGCGCTTGGAGGACTAGATGGTGCAGTACTACCATACTGCAGAGCATTTTCAGAACGGAGAAAATGAAATTAATAGAGTTTTAGTGTTTTTTAGTTTCTCTAAAATGCCCTCTAGAGATGTTTGAACTTCTAGTAAGCGTACAGTACAGTGAGTTCCTTCTGTTAAAAGTAACTTTGCCTTTGTAGAAGTTTATCTCACTAAGTCTTGCTACTTAATTTTGGTTTGTGTGTTTATTTCTTTGCCTCCTAATTACAATTTTCCCACACAAAGTGAAGGAAAAAAGCTTTGTTAACTTAAGAACATATTTGGTTTAAGTAAATGGCCATGAAAGCTTTTACTTACATTAAAACCCAGGACATAAATGCTGATTATTTTTCAAACAAAACAGCATGGTCTCCTTACTCACACCTAGTAGTGGGTTTCATAAAGATTTGTATGTGATGATTTCTGAAAGTCACTAGTTAAAAAGCAAATAAACTGTTATTTGTATAGCTTGGTTCTACAAATTGATATTTTTCCTTGTGTTAAGAGTGGAGATATATACCTCATTTGAGTGCATACAACCTCTACTTTTTAAACCAAAGTGTTTTCAAGTAATGTAAGTCAAGTATAAAATTGTCTAACAAAAAGAAATTCACTGGATATTTTTAACTTCCAGAAAAGCTTTCCAGAAACCAGTGACTACACTGCAAACATGCCACAAAGGCAAACTCTTAACAACTGTGCATTTGCCAGTGGTAGAAAGATTGCCAGTGTTTAATTGGCTTTAAAGTTTTATTTCATCAATGGTGTATTGTATCTTAAAAGCAGTAATGCCAACCTTATGCTGAAGCATGAAATGGGATCTCAAAATATCATACTGATTGTGGTTGGAACTATTTTCTGAAGGAGAACTTCCTAGCCTACTTGTTGCTTAGCACAGGTAGAGTTTGGTTTGTACAACACATAAAAGAGAACAGGACAAAAATTGTATATTACAAAGACAAATAGTAAATATGTAACTGGTATATGTCTATTTTCATTGGCAGATCTTCTGGTGCTTTATAAAAGCAGTACAGATATTATTTTAAGAACTAATTTTTTAGCTGCCAAACCCCTATAAGTCGTTGTTGCTACTCAAACCTAGTTATACCTGGAGATCTTCCCACTCAATCCAGTCAGTTCAGGCTTTTGACAGCTTCCTATACTGGACCTGTGAAATGAGCAGGATTAAAAAAAACCTCTCACTGTTTATTCCCACCCTTGCATTACAGTTTATGGCCCTCTCAGGCATGCAGATAGAAGTGTTGCTAACCTACAGCCTTTCAGTCGTGTGTTTTACTGTCTGCTCAACAAATGCTTGCAGTGGCACACTCAGTCCTCATTCTGGATGGACTGAATGGGCCAGGCTTAAATCAGCTCCTAAACCGCTGGGTGTTGGTAAAACCAAATTATTACTCGTGGGAAGACTAATGAGGTTCCCAGTTTTAGACCATCCAAAAAAAGTGTGTATTTACTTATATAGTACCCAAATAATGCTTAGTGACATAGTAAATCTAGATCTTTGTGTTTAAGTGACTGAGATTCATTTTCTTACCCTGTAAGAAGTATGTGTATACCTTAGGTGTACATCATGGTTTGTGGTATTGGAACATGGATATTAAAACATGAGAACTTGTCAGAGTATTTGTAATACAGAAAGCAGCTGCTATTCTACATTAATAGGTAGATTTCTAAGTGTTGGTACATGGTGCCCACTAAGTTACAGGACACATAAAGAAATGTAGTCAAACATGTAAATAAACAGAAAAAATGTAAAGAAGGCTACTTCTTTCATTCTTAGTGTTGAAAATATGGCCATCTTATTTTTCTTTGAAAGTCTCAATGTAAAAGGACAAAAAAAAGAATTTAAAAAACCCCACAACTCTATGAACACAGAACATTTATAGTATTTTTTGTCGATTTTCTTTTTCTGACATTTAAGATTCTTTTTTCCCTTAATAATAAGGTATAATAATAAGGAACCTCTGAAAGCAAAGGGAAATTATACACTGTGCCAAAATATGCTAAGGATATCTAGATTCACTTCAGAGCCTGCCCCTGACTTTAACTTCATTGGCAGGAAATAATCACATTTGCTTAGAGGTTTGGGTTTCTTTTTTGTTTGGTTTGGTTTTTTGTTTTGGTTTTGTTTTGGTTTGGTTTTGTTTTGTTTTGATTTGGTTTGGTTTTGGCATGGGTTTTTTTGGGGGTTTGGTTTGGTTTCGCTTTTTTTGTTATACATTATTTTTGGGAGATATCCTTTTCAGGACATCAAGTTTTATAGTCTGGGATGATAACTAAATTTCCACTGAATTTAGCAAGAGTTACAAGCATAAGATGCTGGTAAAATGGTACCCTCATTGCAGAGTGATATTTGAATTCAGCGTTAACACTACTTAGTGTAGCCAAAATAAACTATAGTGGATGCAACAGTAGATCTGAAACTTGAATCAAATTATTTGGTAGCCAAACCTACCATCTTCTATTCCCCTTTCTAACCTTTCATCTTGTATTTGTTGCATTTATTTGTCTGCATCAGAGAGCTGTTATAAATTTGAAAATGCAATCAAAGCACAGTGTAGCTGCTCAGGAAGGCCTGAGCTTCAAATAGTTGGAGCTGGGAAAGCATTCCAGAGAAATATCCCAAAGTATTTCCTCTCTGACTGGTCATTCCTGGAGACAGACTACTAGGCTGGAGGGACCTTGGGTCCAACATAATATAACATTCTTCACATTTGTAAATATTTGAGTTGGATTCTCAGGGCAGCATTCATTTCTTAGCTGTGCACATTTTGCTAGATAACAAACTGGAATGCATAAGCAGTAATGTAAGTGGTTATTTTTGCCTACAGGAAAAAAGCTCTTGTGTAACTGGACCTGCTTTATTTCTTGCTGAATCATATGATATATCCTGGAGTAGTATGCATTTTAGCAACCAACCTTGAGCGAAATATGTGCAAAGTTTGGAATGTTGCACATACCTAAGGGAACACAAATTCCAGGCTTCTGTGGGAATGAGTGCCCTGGGGGAACACAGAAGCTTTGTTTTGGTATGAAGATGTAGTGTCTGTTCTGTAAGAAGCATTTGTACTGTAGTCTGGAAAGCAGCTGCATCTCACTGGGACATCAGGCGAATGTTAGAATGGGCAGGCTACCACAGGGTAGTGATAGATACTTATTTGTACTAATTCATACCAAGGTCAGTTAAACACAACAGTTTTTGTCCTCTTCTTAGCTCTGATAAATCCCATTAGGATGTTTAGGCTAGACTGTACTGACTGAGTTCCTGGAGAGCTGGCTGCAAAGATTCAAGTACCTATTTCCTAGAACTCAATTGTCCCATTCAAATTCTCACACAAGGAGGATGTAATAGAGACACTTTATCTAGCTGAATTTCGTAGAATATAGTGTGGATTTTCCAAAGTCCCTGAAAGATTTCACTCAAAGAACTAGTCTTTTTAAACATTTTGCTAAATGGAATGCGTTGCAGTTCTGATTATGAGCAACTTCAACCACTACTGTCTTTTACAAATAAGTAGGATGTTTTACGTGGGTGACTGCATATATGTTGTACCATGAACAGACACAAGAAACTGACAGAAGAACTGACACAAAAAATTTAAAGTGTAAATTACCAGTAGAGCATCCCATAGCAATTTTGGATTGATTTAATTTTTGTGTTTTAACTGAAAGATATGTTTAGCATTTCTAATGGATTTAGAATCTAGCAGTGTTTATTAAATACCTTATTTTACAAGCTTCCTTCATATGACAGAAATGCAAAGAGGATGATGGCTTTGGTTCAGATTTAGATGGGCAGATTCTGTAAAAGCAGCTGAAGAAGGAAACAAAATCCAGAAGAAGTATTGCTATGTATGACAAATATTTGTAATCAGTCATGGTGATTTTATTTTTATTTCTACCTGCAATGCACTACATGTAGAACATACTGATCTGTGTGGGAATTGCACAAAACAGTCATTCAATGCCCTTCTGCCAGTTTTTGGGTACTGATGTAGCAAAAGAAAGCGAACACAGTAGGGCAACTGGGAAAAGCAACATGGAAAAGCTACATATTATGTTGATCTCAAACCTAAGGAGTCTGAGTAAGGATTAGGTAATTGTTTCAGGGGAAAAGATGCATGCTTATAAAACACAGAAAAAATAGGTTTTTTCCATCCAACATACGTGTATCAGGCTAAAAGCATTAACCTCACATTAGTCTGATAAAATCCTGAACTAACCTCTCTATGATACCGAAAGAAGAAACCTGGCACTAACTCAGTCCTTGGGTCTTCCTACACCAAAGTGTAGGAAACCACATTGCTTGAGAAAGATTGTCTTTATATGGCATGCTCCTCAGCAAAGTCTTGACTTCACCCAGTGGGAGGTAATCCTGTTCTTATCAACTCTATTCTTAAGAGTTTGTTCCTGATTTTAGAGGAAGCAACATTAGGTCCCTGAAGGAGCAAGGTGCATTCCATACCACTGGCTTGCTAGAAGTTGTACCCAGAGCATAACCCACTGCAGATCAAGAGAGCAATTAATTAATTTTTATAAAGTGACACTGTTACTAAAGTAATATAAATCAACATAAAAGAACCAACTTATTTTCTACACTTCAGCCCTACTGAAAATTTAAAATTAATCCACTCTGTGTAACATTTAAGAGTTTTAAATACAAATTGCACCTTTGTTTTAAGTCTAGCCCTATAATTTCATCACAGACAATGCATATGTATGGAACAGTTTGTTTATTATTAATTTTGGTTTACATTTCTGTTATATATTAATGCATTTCCCAACTGAATTTTAAAAATAATGTGGTTTTTGTTGTCTTAAGAGCTACCAACACTAATAAGGAATGAATTTACTCTGGACACCTTGATTATAACTAAGTATAATTGAAATGCAAATTTGGTCTGTTGTGCCTGCATTTTGATAGCTGATAAATTCTAGGAAAAGATGCACAAGAAAAAACATTACAAGCTTTCAAAATCCAGAGTTGTTGATATAGGAAACCCAGTTTTCTGAGTCAGATTTTTTTTCATTATTATAATTTCTGTAAAATTGACATAGCATGCCTACTCATGTACACAAACCAATGCTTTGATCTCCAAATAAGATGGAATAAGAAATATTTTCCATTACTGATTTGTTTGAAAGAAAAGTACTTTTTGAATGTTTTTTTCCCCTAGTAACACATTAACTTCACTAAACATGAAATCAAACTTTGATTTGTTACTATTAAAAAATGAAAATAAATGTACTATTATCACTAGACTAATATAATCCTATTATCATCTTATTAGATAAACAGTGACAATGTTGTATTTCTAATAGTCTCTAGAGATACAATAAATCTAGTAGGGGAATGTCAGCTTGGTCCAAGATAGATTAAATGTAGAGAACTGGAGTATAGTTCCCAGTAAACAAACACTTTGAGGTCAGGAGGTCGTACTTGCTCAGCTGTTCTTCATAAGCCCTATTGGAAATAACTTTCATACCATCACTGAATATATTCCATGCTACCTAATAATACTGAAGGCCGAGTACAGTTGTGATATAAATGATTTCTAAGTGAAATATTGAGTGTGAAATGATCAAAAAGCAATATGTAAATGGAAAATCAGGGTGATGTTAGACATGCAATGGGTGCAATTCATAAGATTTTTTTTCTCTTTTGCGGGAGAAAATCCATCCCATTTGAAAGCTTGTGCAAACTCCCACTGACAAACTAGTTGATTTGGCCCCAGCAGACCTGTGATTAATGTGAAAAAAACTAAGACTAACTGTATTTTAATTTAGAAAACAACTAGGAAGAATATTCAATTAATTCTCCCTTGCAGTTGACTAATTGCTGCAGAATGGGGAACACAGGTCAAAAAAGGTCTGGGAAGGAGAGAGAGAAGTACAGAATGAATTTGCTTTTTGGCGTCTCTTCTATCAGGCAGAAAAATGCCTGGATTCCGGGAATGCTAAAATAAAGATATCAATGTGTGGATTATGATGGGTGAAGGTCTCAAATCTGGTAAGATAACTTAGTGTTTTTCAGACTCATACATCTGTCACCCAATTTTATGGAAAAGCTGCACTACTTACAGGCTGTATAAGTAACAGATACTGTTGACAAGTTCAGTCAGGTCTCAGTGGTAACATCTAAGCAGGCAGCTTCATAAAGCCTTAAAAAGTCTCCTTCAGCACAGACACGGTATATTCAAAATATGCAGATATGCAGACCAAATGTTGCCCCCTGACATATCCTAGCAAAGATAACGGAAATAAACACTGTAAAAACAGATTTTTACCATGGTGTTTGTGTACAAAACACTTATTACAGGGCCAACAGATCTTTTGCCATGTAGTGAACTAAAGCCATATGTCATGGCTTACTGAGGTTTCAAAAGAGTTGTTACCCATATTAATAATGTAAATTTTATTTTGATTGAACGTTTCCCGTTCCAAGACACAACAACATGCAACCACACTTTGGACAACAAAGTATGCTAACTTGGCTACATTATAATGTAAAATATTTATTAGCAAAAGGGAGAGCCATTTAATAAACATGTTTCTTTTTGTAGAAAGTTCTAGAAATGGAAGATGTACAGTATCCTGCCTTTAAACATATTCCTTACACAAGGAAATTAATTTGTGAAATAAGAAAAGGCATGAAAGTTGTGTGATTAGAATATATTTGCATTTCTGAATGGTGCTGATCAAATAATACCAGAAAGGTAATGTTACTTTCTGTATATAAATTTGCATAGCAAATCCAACATATTCTTCTCTGTACAATCTTAATAGGCACTATAGAATAATACATCACTGGGGGGTGAATTAAAGATCAATTTTCATTTTAGCACTGTGTTTCTTAGTAATTGATTTGTATGTAATGTATGTAGCAATATGGTAATTTTTCTTTTCCCACAGAATTTAAGAACTCATAATGTAGGAGTTTCAGAACTCAAGCAGTAGAAGGTGAGACTCAATATCTGTTGACAGAGAAGTTTTCTGTACAATTAGCTACACAAGAGCTTTAGACCCATCTCCAAACTGAATGAGGGGCTGTGGGGAAAGCAGCATGAGTTGATCAATCTCTGTGCTGAGACCCAGGCCAGGCTCAGCCTCTCACAGGTGCACTGCATGACCCAACAGCCCTTTTCCTTGGCGCCAAGTCAAGGCTGACAAAGAATTCCTGCATTGCTCAGGTGGTATCGCTCTCAACAGAGAACTGTGAAGCTGCACCAAGCCCCCCAGTTTGAGCACAGCTGCTCAGGGAACCAAGGAGCAAGAAAAACCAGTATAATGCTGGAGACACAACTGCCTGAGCCAGGCTAGAGGAGCTGGAGACAGCATCAGTATGAGGACACAGACATCTTTAGATCCTTTCAGAACAACATAAACCATTATGAGACAATAGGAAAGCTGCCAAGCTTCATGCAGATACAGTATACAGACACTCTGTGCTCTGTCAGTGGTGGCAGCCAGTGCTGGAGGGGGACCCAGAGGGGGATACAAGAAGCATGCTGTAGGCTGCTGTGGGAAGTGCCTTTCTACTTTCAGTCCCTCAGGTTTAAGTGCTGTGCTCCGAGGTATAAGAACTTTTAAATTCTCATTGCTTGTTTGTTTCCTGCCACATGCAGTTTTCCTGCCTCTGAAAACAAAATGTTGGTCATTTGGGAGCTTCCTGTTACTTTCAGATAGAAAAGATAAAAGGCTGAGAGAAACAGTAAATCTACTAAAGCATGCCAAACAAAGGTATTTACCTGTTCTATATCTGCTAAGATTTCAGTGACACCTACTCAGTGGTCATTTACATGCCGTGCTGTGTATGCCAGTAAGAGGTATGCTGGAGGGAAAAAACCCCCTTGCAAACATCATAAATAAGAAATGAAACACTCCCCCAGACCTGGGTCTCCAGTGCACATATATTAATTACACACCAGAGGGTAAAGCCTCAGTATGTGCAAGCATTTAATTCATTATTTGCATTTATTAAAAGCATTCCTTTTCACTTTAACAATAAAGTAACCCAACAGTGAAGTAACAGCAATTCAAATGCAGTCATTTACAGACGTGTGGTTTCTTGTGCCCATTGTACAGTGCAGTGCTGCCAAGTCTCACACCTTAGAAGTAAGCTCCTGCTCTCTCCTCTGTCACACACATACATGCACACACATACAAAATTTACATGTCTGCTCTCACCTATACTCTTTTGGGAAAACCCACAAATTTCATCAATCTCACTCCGCAGATTTAAAAATCCTGGCAGCTTTTGAATAGCTTTTCTTCATCAGCTGCAATTAAGTGTTGGAAAAGAAATCCAAAATACACAAAGAGAAACTTTCTCCTTAATAGGAAATGTTAGCAATAGTATGGGATTTCTAATATGTTCCAAAGTTTAGCCACACCATCTTACTGGAAGGCCAAGACTGCATGCCCTGTGATTAGGTTCCCTTAAATGCTGGGCAATTCAGTCTTGTCAGCCATAATATGAAACATTATTTATAACTATTTAACTGTTTTAAGAGTATAGTTAATAACTTTCTGTAACATGATCTTAAAGAAGTTGATTAAGTGTGCTTTACAACCTGACCAGAAAGAGCTTCCGATTAGTGACATCAATATATATATATTTTAAATCTCACATGGCCCATACTTCTAAAACTTGGAAGTGTTGAAATAGGAGGCAAACCAAAATGAAATCAAATCATTAGAACTGAAGCATTTCCTTACCACACTTCATCAATATCATCATGTCATGCCAATAGATTGAATATCCACAATATCAAGTACTTGTCTCTGGTAATAAAACCTAGAAATAGATATTTTTTTCTGTCACTCATGCAAAACAAAGATGGGCCTCAGAGAGGAGGAATTCAGGGATGGTTCAAAAACTCATAATGGGTTTGGTTCAGACTACAGTAATACAGAAAATAAACAAATGAAAAAAAAATGTTAGGCTCTGGATTGAATAAAAGTTGACATATATCCAAGGTTAAACAGATGTGACAGGGATCCATTTTTAATTTCAAGGCTCTAAATTACTGAAGGACCTCACAGGTGGAAGAAGACAGTGTAGTTATAAAAAGAATGTTTTGCAAACACCCAAGACTCTGTTCCCAAGACTCTGTTCCCTGGGAGTCTGTAATTGCTCCCTACTTCCTTTGGTGATTCTGGTTAACTGCATGCTTTTATTCCTCATTATTACAGCTTTTATTCCTCATTCATCTCATGCCTGAGGAGGGACTAGTCTCATCCTGGTAAAGTCTCAGTATAATTACAAAGCAGGGAAATTGTTGTGTCCCAAACCAAATTTCAAACTTCTTTGGAATCTAGTAATGTTCAAATCCAGTTACTGAATTCATGCACACTTTTTACTTTATTTAATATTTCTGTCGCAACCACAATTGTAATTTGCCGTTGTATATTTGTCCTCATATTTATGTACTTCAGAAATAAAGACCCCTAAAAAAGGGTTCTGCCAGCTTTTTATTTCCAAGTCAATACCCTGGTAAAGTGTATTTGACATATATTTCTTGGGGATTGTGCATAGAGACACAAAAATAGAGAGAAAAGGGATTTTTTTCAGCCTGTTGAAGAGGAGGCCTCAGGGCCTATTGCTATCTACAACCAGCTAAGCAGAGGGTATAGAAAAGATGGACCAGAATTCTCTCCAGAGGTGCACAGTGAAAGAACAAGACAAGAGACAAAACTGGAACATGGAAAATTGATATAAAGAAACTTTTTTACAGTGAGTGTTTTCAATCACTGAGAGAAGTTCTCTAGGTGACAGTGGAATATCTCCATCTGTGGAGACATTTGAAATGTGACTGGGCACGGCCCTGAGCACCATGCTCCTTTGAGCTGCTCTGGACATCCCTTCCAACAAACATGGTTTTGATTATAAATATATATATATAGTACCATTAAAAAATACTTGACATTCCTAGTTTCTTTTTCTTTTAAATATGCATAAATACTGGCTAAACATTGATACTACGTGTTTAAAGTACATTCTGGTACACATGAAAACCATACCATTTGCGGTAAAGTACTGGCTTGAACAAAACCAGTTTCCTGTTCCTGAAATCAGTGGAGTTGGAAAGCTGAAAATCAAACCAGAAGGAGATGGGGTTATTGCCACCACACCTGTAATAAGCTTTTCTAATTAGTGTGTTAGTGTTAAGAGAATCTCAAAAGAGTAAGGTTTTGTTAGAAATGCTGATATCAAAGCTTTTTTTTGTTTTAAATATTTTGCAGAGAATGCAAGCAAGGGTAGAAAAGAAGTGTTGGAGGGGCTTTTTGGTTTTGTTTGGGTTGGTTGGTTTTTTGTTTGTTTGGTTGGTTTTTTGTTTGTTTTCTTTCTGCTCAAGAGCAAGTTTCCTGAAAGATTTATATCATATGGATGAATTCAGGACATAGTATCTGCCTATCAAATTCGACTTATCAAGGCACTCAACCATTAATTCTCAGCCAAGTGCAAGTATCACCAGTTCCAGTCACATTTTGTTGATTCAGATCTTTGTACAAGGATATTGATTGTTGATTTTGGGATCACTGTGCATCACTTGTCCATTTTGGTCAAGTGTTTAATTTCATGATGTGGCAATAAAAAATTAGAAAAGGCTCTGCAGCATCTTTCTGTAAAATATCTATAAATTCTAGAGGGATAGGATTGGCATCTAATTCTAGTATGCAAAAGTATACATGAGAACACATTAAACCACACATTTATTTTAGTCAGAAATAGTTTTATATTATATATATATAGCCACCATTATGTGGTTAAGATAGCAAGTTTAAAAGTTTAAAAATACATTTTCCTGAAAAATGTGGATATAAGTACAGGAAAAGACAAGATAATTCTTGATTTATTTGTCCTAATATTTACACTGCTCATGTGAATGCCAGCATTTCAGTAGTTTTTTTTACCTCTTCCATATGCACTAAGCAACAGAAATAATAACTGAATACTGAATTATGAGTAAATCATAACTACCTTTATTGACTGAATGAACATTTATTAAATGAACATGGAAATATCTCAAGTTTCTTAAAAAACTCAGAACTGAAAAGTATTTTTTTAAAATTAGGAAACAGAGGTGGGTTGTTTGTTTGTTTGTTTGTTTTTCCAGGCATTCACTTGTAAAAATTTTGTTAGCTGGAAAAGAAAATCTTTATTTCAAATTTCCCATCATATTCCCATAAACCTGCATTACAATGGCTTTAAATGAAAGCAAAACTACTTAGTCTCACCAACGGTGATATTCCCCAGCTGGCGACTGTAAACCCCGAGTTCTTCCTAAGTTCCAGCCCACATGAGTGTCTTGTGATTCTTAGACAGCCCTTTATCACATCACACAGAGCAAAGAGCAGCAAGGAGAAGAAATGGAGGGCTGAGATAAGAAGGAATAGCTCTTCCTACCTCCTTACAAATATTTCTTGCTGAACAAGATACTGGTTTCATTTTCCTCTACATACGCTTCTTGTGTCTTCTAAAATGATCAGTTAGTACTATGCAGGGAATTTATTGCTTTCCAGGAAAACATGGAATGTATGGAGGATATAAGAGATTTTCATTGTGGCTACAAATCAAAAGATAATTTAGTAATCTGTGACACACCTTAAGACACAAGACTGTTTTCAGAAACAAAAATGCAAGTGCAATGAATAATCATAATTACTTAAAGACACTTCCTATACTTCAGTTTAGTTTCATTTCTGTTAGGATTGAGCATGAAAAAACAGGTGAACTTGTCAGAAACCTAACTCAATAATTCCAATGATTAATCATATTATTTATGATAACACTATATCTCTTCACATAACCTCCTGTTTGTTTAAAATACACCAGAAATCACGTAAGAAATGGTAGCAGCAAAGGATTTAAGATGATCTTGAAGACAGTTTGTAGTGGCAACCAACACTGGGTGCACTGGGACAAATCTTGCTACTAGTGATGGGCACTCATCACTGGTTGATTTTACAGAGCACCGTGACTCTGGTCAGTGCCCTATGAGCTGCTTTTGGATGAAAATTGAGTGGAGCCTGTGAAATAGTTGTGAGCATAGTCAGAAAAGCTGTAATGCCCAAACCATTTAAATCCAGATTGTTTCTGGATTTACTATTAGATGTGATAAAAGGTAATAATCCTATATAAACCTGTGGCAACTAAAGCGATTAAGGTGGTGGTGTCACCATCCCCTAGAGGTGTTCAAGAAACGACGTGGGATTTAGTGCCACGGTCTAGTTGACAAAGGAGTGATTGGTGAAAAGTTGGACGCAATGACCTCAAAGGTCTTTTCCAACCTAGATGATTCTGTGCTTCCCTGGTTCTCCGAGTCGGTGTTGTGTGTGATGTTAACAACTTTTCATAGAGACCCGCCAAGGTGCCCAGGCAGGACCCTGTGTAAGCGTTTACAGCCGCTCTTATCTCACCCCTCCGTTGCCCTGGGAAGACGTGCAAAGGCTGGCAGATTAACGGTGACCGACAGGGTGACGGCAGCCTGTGTCTTGACGTGGGACGGAAGAGCAGATGATTAATTCGGGGTAAGTAAGTGGGTGCGACAGAGGTGATGTTGTAATCACGGACAAGACAGGAGGGCACCGCGGGAGCGCTGTACGGAGCTGTCAGCAGCCCGGTCGGGCACACGCCACGTACACCGCCGCGCCCGCACCTCCGAGCCCAACCGAGGGCGTGTGCCTCTGGGAAGGGCAACCCACCGGGCCGCCCTCCAGACCCCAACCGGATCCGCGACAGAGCCCACCCCGTGCGGGCAGGGCCGGGCTGGAAGTGACGCAGGCGGAGGGGCGGAGCTGCGCGGCGCTGGTGGCGGAGGCCCCATGTTGATGTCCCCGGCGCCCTCCGCGTCTGTCTAGGTAAGAGCTGTCCGGGGCCGGCTGGGGGGCCGGGCAGGGCTGACACGCTCCTTCCCGCCGGTTTCCGGCCGCTTCTGGGCCGGGCCGGGGCGGCCGGGCTGTGCGGCCGCGGTTCTGCGCCACTGGCCTCCGCCAGCTGTTCGGGCCGGCCGTGGTCGGCAGGGGAGCGGCGGGGCCGGACTGCGGGAGCCGGCGGGGCTTCCCTGCCCGGGGAGGAGGAAGAAGGCCCGAGGCCAAGGTGACCGTGTCGGGCAGGTGGCGGAGCAGCGGCGGGGAAGGGGCGGGAGGCGGCGCAGGTGGGGGGCCGGGGGTGTCGGTGGCCCGGGACCGCAGCTGGAGGAC
>VYZP01078448.1:23947-38298 GCA_013400635.1 Hypocryptadius cinnamomeus | reverse complement strand
AAAATAAATCTGAATTCCTCTGTTTTGTTGTCATGTCATCTTTAGAGTCTAATAATAGGATGTACCTGAATGGGATTTTGTTTTTCACATAGATGGTTACATTGAAAGGATGCCTACACATGGACTTTTCATGTGCATGAAATACCCCTGCATACTTCTTGCTAGACTCACAGGAGAAGACTCTTCAAGGACTGTTTAAACATGCCCATCTATATATTTATATATATATATGCAGATATATAAGTATATCTGTATCTAGATAATTTTCAGCTATAATCCTAAGAGATCTTTTTTTTCCAGCACATTTTGATCTTGGGCACAAGGACAACTACTGAAGTGGTAAGCTACAGAGCAGTAGATGTGTGATATCTCCCTGTGCCCCAGGAAAGCATGGAACCTTGGTGTCTCACAGCTTGAGGACCTTGCTCAGCTGAGCACATCGCTTCTGCTATCACTGTCTGGGCTGAAAGGCTTTTAAACTCTTTGTTCACATCAGGCTTGAAGGAACAGATTGTTCCACTGTGTGTCTCTCATTTTTTCATTTTGGAATTTATGCTAATGCCACATCTTCATGCCATGTAAGATCACAGTTTCTTTTTGAAATGGAGGTGCTTGAGCCTCATTACACTCAGACTGGCTTCTTTGCCTCTGTGTTTCTCACTCTCTCAGCCCCACATTTTCCTACAGGTGAGAATTATATTCCTTGGAGGGACTGGAGTACAAAAGTGACACTGGAAAAGGGTGTAAGCTCATAGCAAAATAGCTGTTTATGGGAGGGAAAAAATGGGCTCTAGTGGTTGTGATTAGGCTGAAAAACTAAGAAGACAGAAAAAAGAAATTTAGTTCTGTCTAGCAAAATTAATCAAGGCAAATCAGACCATCTCAAATATATTCCTACTAAACTACTGTGTACAGGTTGTGACTTCCCAGAAACAAAGAAACTAATTCCATAAGCCATAAGAATTCCATTCCATAAGAGGGGAGTTTTTTCCTCCTGACTTGTTTTGCCTTCAAAAAGAAAGAATGCAATTTGAAATGGAGGGGAGTCAGATATGATGTGGCCAAATATTGCGAGACACTTCTCTTCCTTCTTGTCCCTTTGAAACCCTAATCCACCAAAGCACAAACCTGTGAGAAGTGGATGGTCAGACATGGGCCTTGGTGCAGTGAAGTAGTGAAAACTAAGGCTGTAACCTATGATACCTCAGACCTAGGGTAGCAGTGGGGCCTTCGTTTCTGTTTTTAATCCCAACAAGACAATATTGCTCCTCTCCTCCCCAGCTATGCTTTGTTTATGGTTCAGAATGAGAGAGAAAGGAGTTTAACTTCGCTAAACTCAACCTGAAGTAAGCATTTACCACAGAGAATTTCAACCTGTCTGAAATTAATCACATCATCCTAGGACATAGCAAAGAATTATAAAGCCAGGTAAATCATTGTGATAAAACATTGCTAACAAGTTTTGTCAACTGATTTTTGAAGTACAATGATTTTTTTGAAGTCTTTAGCTGATTTGTTGTTGTACCGATATTGATGGGTTTTTATGAATTTGGTTCACCAATTACTGCTGATCCTTGTAAAGCTTTTCCATAGGTATTAAATCTCCACATCACAATCACTAAAAAGTTGGTGATAGTAAATGACTTGGGTTTTTTTTTTTTTTTTAACTCTCAACTCTTCTATGATTCTGAACCATAAACAAAGCATAGCTGGNCTTCTATGATTCTGAGGACTAATCAAGTTTTCTCTGTCACACGACTTACAGCTTTGCAAAGAAAAAACTTAACCTGATGTTGTATATTAATATCTTACTTTTTGCCAGAGATACATAACATCTTCTCCACACTTGACCCAGTTTGAATAGGCAGGCTATATGTCTTTTGAGTCTGTGGCTTGGATTATAAGAAAAAAATTAATTAGAATATGGCCTTTGTCTGAGAGAGGAACTGACACGCATTTATTAAAATCTATAATCCATCACAGTTGAAGATTATAGAAGATTTTTTATGATTCTTATTTTTTTCCTAGATCAGAACCAATATGTGTGAGTAAAGAGATTATCTTAAGCACTTATGTTTTAAATAACTTGTCAGCATGCTAAGATGATGAATGTGATTACAAACATCTCTGAAAGAAACTTTGAATGACAGCTGATTCCTTGGATTACAATTTTAAAATGTCTGCAAAAAATTTAGGTTGAAAGGAACAGTTGTGTCAAGATGGGATTTTAGAAAGGAGGATTCCTTTTTTGCTTTTGGTCCATAGATGCTTGAAAAAACATAACAGAATTAATTGGTCAAAAAATTGCTTTGTATATACAACTATATCAAACTGTAAATGCATTAGCAGAAGGTAACTTCATGCTTGTTATTTGATACATGAGGCAACAAGCTAGTTTTCCAAAAGAAAAGGCTGAATAAGTAGCACACGAGATGCTAATGTGGTGAAGTGCAGAAGTACAGTATCTGCTAATAAGGTTATGGAATATGGTTTGCAATTAACCTTTCTGATATGTGCCCCCCTAGAGAATAGGATATCAAAATTTTTTTCTATAATTTTTGAATAAGAAGGGGGAAGTACATAATATTGCTGTCCTTGTTAGCCTAGATGTGCAAATGGAGTCTGTCAGCACATCTGGGTGCTTTAGAAGAAATAGTAAGGAACCCTCAGGACACCTGAGAAAGAAAAGAATCCATTTCGCAAAGCACAACCATTACACAACTCTGTATGCACCAAATTTGTGCCTTGAACACTGTGAAAAATGTATATGTGTAGTTCTCTAAAAAAGTGCATCATTTGAATAGTTCTAGATGCTATTTGTTCACAGCACTTAACTCCACATGGGATATATCACATTTTTGCTTGCACTTAAGAGTCCTATCTCAGTCCTGTTCTTCCTGAACTTCAGAATTACCAATTAAGCAACCATGGCAAGAACCACAGGATTAAAACAAAAAAACCCCCAAAAAACAAACAAGCAAACAAACAAACAAACCCCCCCCCAAAAAAAAAACCCAAAAAGAAGTAAAGCCTAAATAAAGATATTTTAGCCCAGAAAAGTAGGTTCCCTCTGAATTATTTAATGAACTGATTTTATCTTTGAACTAAAGAAATTGACTCTGCAGGCAAATGGCTGGCACCCCTGGCCCAAATCTGAACTACCTGCACAGATCCTGAGAAACTTGCGGGAGAGAGCAAGAATGAGCAGCCGACAGGAGTTAGGAAGAGTGCCATAAAGTCTTGTGGTGCTACACAGGCAGTTCATGGGAAGTTATGTGAGGGAAGGCCAAGCTCTGGTGGAGACCTTTTGGAAAGAAAAGCTTGTGAGGCAAAAAGTACCAGGGAAGTTGATAACACCATTGTGGCTGAGATGATTTAAACAGCAGCATCTGAGGTTTCACATTTGGGTATGGGGTGGCAACCTACCCATGAAAGTAATTAGGTAAGAACTTTTTTACCTGCAAAGAGACAGACAAGGTTGGAGAAACAGAGGCACTAAGGAGAACAGGGAGGTAATAGCCACAGGAACAAGGAGAGGAGCGGGGTAAAAGGTGCTTGCATGTGTATGTGCTGACTGCTGGCCAGTACCTTCACCCATTCATGCCCTGTGTCTGACCATGGCCCTCTGTCCTGCCCCCTTTTAAATCCTAGTCCTATTCTGTGTCATGAATCCTGTTTCTACCATCCTGTGTGTGTGCATGCACGTGTGTCTCCCTGTGTGGAACATGTGCACTGCACATTCCCTGGCTGGGCCTGCACAGGGCCATTGGGCTGACAGGGCAATCATCCTGCATGCAGCTCTGGTGGATGGGGAAAGGGAAACCTCCAGGGTCCCGACTGAAATGAATTCAACACTCCACAACCTCTGGGACTGCACTGCTGTGGCTATAAACAGAAGTGGGCAAAGGTAAAAGAGAATTCAAGCACACTAACATTTTAACACAGTTTTGTTAACCCCCCTGTGTTACATGGTCTAGATGACCTTCAGTAGTCCCTTCCAACCTTACACCATCCCTGTGATTTGGTGATACATTGTTTTGTCTATATGATTATTTTTCTAGTAATAAAAGAGGGTAAGAGCATAGAAATATCTCCTTCACTGCTAGCTATTTTGACATTCTGTGCCAGTCTGTCTCCTTGTCTAGGACCTTCATGCTCATTTCATGTATCAATAGTACGAGGATTCTTTAAAGATTCTGCTGTTTAGATTCCTCTAAATCTAAATTTATTTTGGCTTTGTTGCAGCTCCACCTATCCTCAATCCCACACTGCTGAGGGGGTCTAGATCTATCTCCTGACACAATGAACTCCCTTACACATGCTTACTCTAGGAATCAGTCAACTAAAATCTCCAAGGCTCACATCAGGCCTGGCTGTTGCCATGCTTAGTTTTCATATCAGATAGGGTCCATTATTTTCTGTGCATTCTACTCCAGAACAGTATTTCTGCTTTCAATATAGTGAGAAAATAGTTGGTCTTGCTGACAATGCTAGTTTTAAATGAACATTTTACTCCAGGCTCCTCCAGCCCCTTGGTCGCACAGCCTTCAGTACAACCAGTATCTTTTCTTGCCAGCTCTGAAGGTTACAGACAATGATTGAGGTCAATTTGAAACATTTTAGTTTTGTTCTTGCAGAGACTGCTTGCTTTATTGCTCCCAAAGTTTGGCTGTTGCTTTGCCAAAGGAGGCAGCACAGGGCTCAGCAGCTGAATGAATGATCTGAGGCCAAGCCAGCGCAGAGGTGTCTTGGGAGGGGGCCAGCTGAGAAAATTGGGACACCTGGGACAGCCAGACTGGGAGATGTGGGAGGAAACGCTAAAACAGGAACTAATGTGGACACTGTAGGTATGAGTAGCAGCAGAGATTAACGGCAATTATCCATAAAAGTTTTCTATAAATGTCTCATGAACTTGTGGATTCCATAGGAAGAGCAGCTGTCTGCAGATCAGCCTTAAGTGCTTGTTCTTGTAAGTAAAAGCTCTCCTGCATGACAGTGCAGACTGTTTATTCTGCGTGGAAGACTACTAAGCAAAGGCTGGAATATTCATATTTATTTTTGCAATACCAGGGTAAAAACAATTTAACAATGCCAAGTACAGTGTTAGTCTCATAAAAAGTTTTCATTTCAAAACAAATGATTTCTAGTTCCCACAAAAAGTTAAAATCACATGCAGCTATATGAAGGTAAATTGCTAAAGATGCACAATTATATATCAGAAGACTTTGTTAAAGTAAAAACATACTGACTACATCATTTTAACAAGGCAATTACACAGAACTAGAAAACTGACTCTGTAGTAAAATATAAAAATCTACAATTATAAATATAAATTTGGTCCATGGATCACTACAGAAGTAGCAGTATTTACAGTAAGTATCAGATTACTATTCTAAATGTCTAATTGAAGTCTTAAAATGTTGAATGTTATGCAGAACAGTATCTTATTTACATTCTACTATATTAAAAGTTGCATTTCTAGCAAATGTAAATTGTTATAAATACGGCGAGTAAACCAAATACTAAACCCATGACATGTTTGTAATTGAGGATTCCCTAACATCTATAAATATGGTAATTTTAAGTTAAAAGTAAAGCCAGATAAATCAAAAAACCTAATACTGAAAAAACATACCACAATTCAATTATTAGAAACACTGTAAAAGTCAATCAAGTTAGTCCAGCTGTAACAATGTATTACAAGAAATCTTTCAAGAAAAGGCACACATTGTTAATGATAAAAGTTCCACAGTAAAGTTGTAGATAACAGAAATGACTTGGTTTGAGCAACGGTTGGGGTCTGATTTTATATATAGTGACTGGACAGATTTTCCCCACCCAAAATATAAAACTGAAAACAATAATGGTAAACTCCAGGTGTAATTGGTATGATGCAGTGATGTGTATGTTTGATTTGATGTGCTAATTAAACTAAGGATTCTAAACTTTCAGCTGCATTTCCATCAGGTAAAGCTGAGCCATTACTGTCCATAGATGCTGAAGGGTTTTCTTCTTGTCTTGTGCTGACAAGGCTGAGAATAGCTTTGTACAGAAACTGGTACTGTTCCTGGAGGAGAAAAGAGGGTACACTCAGGATGTAGGCAGAAATAGTTATTTTGTGGCACTGTTGCTCAAAATTAATTAACGGCTGATGTGTCAGTCTGTAAATGTACTGTGCTCCAGAATTTCTTGTGTTACTTAGCAGCTTTATTATTTTCTGACTAATGGCTTCCCCTGCACACAACGTAAAGCACAACAATAGGGAGCACAGTAAAGGCAGGGGAGAAAACTGTATTTTAAAAGAAATATTATATGCTGATTCTGATCCTTGTTAAAGTCAATCACAAATTTGGGGACAGGATTAGAGTTACTATTTGTCTGTTGGCTTTTTTCTCATCTGAATTCTTTCCAGGAAGATTTCTTTTTTTACAGCACCTCTGGAAGACAGTTTTGATTAATTCATGCAGAAACTAAGATGCAAAATAGTTAAGTAACGTTGCCCTAAGATCTAATGTCACACATAGGGGAACAAAGTGCACATTTTGCTTATTACTTACAATGTCTGTAAAGATTCCGGGCCTCATCAGATTTATCATCTTTGCTACATGGTAAACATCCACTGAATTCTCATTTTCCAGTTGATGCATCAGAGTTGTTAATGCACAGAAAGTGCCTGCTGTCACCCCTCCATGCCTTTGTAAAGTAAAACAAAACAAAGCAAAATTCTAGAAACTGGACCAGGTTTTACAGCTGGAAAAAATACAAATTCTGGAGCAAACTGGTAAGATGAATCTCTGTCATGTGATATTTATGATATCTGAAACAGGTCTGCCCAGCACTGGCTTAAAAAAAACTTCCACAGCACCTAGCTACAACTTCTTAGAGTTATTTCTCTTCAACCCTGTAATAACCAAATGCTGCAGGCTTTGGGTCCTTCAGTGTTTCAACATTTTGTTATTTTTTGCCATTATTGAAAATCTGGAGAATGGTATGGTGCCTCATCTAAACAGTTAATTCTTTCAGTAAAAGGCAATGAAATCTTAACTGGCTTCCCCTCTAGTGAGCTACCTGATAACCATCTAGAGTATCAAAACGATAAAACTGAAATGAATTATGATAAAATAAAAACGTTTCTCTTGTTGATGGAGCTGGAACAGAAGCATCACCACTACTGTTAAGTGCAGACTTTGTGCCTTGTTTCAGCTGCTTTCACGCAGTGAAAGGATGGTTCTACAGAAAAATATCAAAACAAACAGAAAAGTGCAGTTCTTACTCATCATGTACAATCATGGGCCCATCACGGTTGGAAGCTTCCTCTTTGATGATGCTGATCAGTTCAAAAGTTTTACTAATGGGACTATCAGGATTTGGCCACTTTGGACACTGAAAATGCCTCACTTCAAGAACATAATCATCCTAAATGATTAAAAAACAAACAAACAAAAAAACCCCATAAATCAATTTTGTAAAAGATTGACTTTCTTTATTCTTTTTCTTCACCTTGTTCCAGCTCTAGCCTCCAGATGCAGAACCCCACTGCTGTGGAGGTTGGGCTACCCTATTCGCCATGTCATCTTATTACCTTATAGACATTAGTCCCTCCATGGATGTTTCTAGGGCATGGATATTTTATCGGTAATTTAGCATTGAAAATGTAAAAAATGTGGGCATTAACTTTAAAAAATCAAGTCCTGAGTTATATGTTTATGACAGTGTTACCTGTGTAGCTTCTAAAATAAAGTCTTGGATTATGAGCTTCTCCTCGTTAGACAGACACTTGTGTTCTTCAGCAATCATAGTGACTTTGAAACTCTCACAGTTTATAGGCTCATCTTTGTTTGGCCAGTACACAAATTCATCTTCAGCCTCCAGAAAAAGAAAACAAAATTGGAGTCATAAAAGTAAATAATGTTAAGCTCTTAAAATATAAAATCCAACATAATAAAGAATGTGTCATATATCATCAATCCAGTCATCTAGATTTAAACTGACAAATCAAATTTTGAGTGAGATAACAATGGCAAAGTGATGGTTTTCAAACACCTCTGTAGTGATCAATGTACCCTATGGACCTACTTAGCAATGAACCTGCAGTGCTGCATAGTGCCACACATCCAGCCTGGCCTTTGGGTTGTGCTGTGCTGTGCATAGCCCATGGTCATGTGATAAATTTAGCTAGTGTGTTCTAATGTATGTGTGGTCTTGGGATTATCTGAAAGTGCAGAAAAAAGTTTCATGGGAGCATCCTTTCTGTCTGACAGTGGAAATTAAGAGAGTTTTTTTTTGTTTTTTTTTAAAAGAAAATCCCATAATAGTTTGAAAACCAAAATGGTCAGATGGATAGGGAATCCTCCTTGTCATGTGTCCTGCCTGTCTGTTGTGTGTGTTTCAGGGACAGTGGGCTGACTTGCAGCTGTGATGGATGCAGAGCTCAGAGAGGCCATGGCTGTGTGCTGGATGGGTACCATTGCTGCCTGGTCAAGCTGCCAGGGCTTCAGTGCCCTTACCCCCTCCTGCAGGAACTGAGGACCCATGCCCCGTGTGCCCACCCTGCTGGCAGTGCTCCTGGCAACTCCTGCTCCCCATGGGCTTCTTTCATGTGTGAGGAATGCTTGGCCACTGGTGCTCCTGGCCCTGCCCAGGTCCCTGCCATGAGAAACGACTTCACACTTCTGCCCTTACCTAATAATGACTAAGAAGCCATATTGCAGCTAAGAAGTCATGGAGCAAAAACTAACCTTGCATAATGGTTACTTCTGCTGTTTGCCTCCTTGTATAAATTGTAGAGGACTGATTCAATATGTTTTCATTCCAATCATAATCTGCCTAGACAAAGATTTCTAGATTTCTGCTAGATGACTTGGGGATTTTACACTCAGCTTGGTATTATTAATTTTAACTGTTTTTTTCAGAATCCAAGACATTTTCTCATATCCTGCATATTTCAAAATGGTAATACGAATAAAATTCACGCATAAGCTCATAACAATCAGCCACAGAACTCACCATATTCTGGCTATCTGGAAGCATGACTATTAACTGGGCATTATGGTCCCATATCATTCTCCAGAAATCTTTGATGGTGTGTAGTAAGGGATGCTGAGTAATAATGAATTCATTACTTTGATAATAACCCTGAAAAAAAAAAAGACAGATTTAGAATTGCTGCCCAAGTATTAATGCTTAAAGGAAGCTTCTAGTGGACAGAGCGAGAACCTACAAAATGCATTGCACAATTGTTCCCTTTTTGGCTTCCTGCAAATATTAGAAAAATATAAAACTTCCACTTAAATATTTTCTATGTGAAAAGAACAGATTCAATTACATTGAAAAAAAATATGAAGACTTAAAAAAAAATGATAAAAAAGGAGAAAAGAGATCAGAGGAGACTCAAACAGCCAACTCAGAATAAGAATATATTATCCATAATTCCAGAGGAGCTGACTACCTGACCAAATAAAAGAATACTTGAAAGATCTGCAAAAATCCCAAGCAGTTTCTTAATTTGTGATATCTCAGATCAATCTCTTACCATGAGAGTTCCTATGCAGTAATGCACCTAAAAGGTCATGTACACATATCACAGCACAGATTTGCCATCTCTTTCCTGAATGTCCAAGAGGCATTTACTCCTCCCTCTCAGCTATTCAAGGGGTAAAGAGTTGGAGAAAACCCAGAGAGCAAAAAGATAATGAAAAGCTGATGAACTATGGTATCTTAGGCTATGCCACCTGCAAAAGCACTGTAAGATGAGCAGGCAGGAAGACAAACCACAATACAGCCATTAAAAATGAATTTGTTAGTTAACACATTTAGACATTTAGTTCATCTCAAAAAATCTTTCTATAAAGCATTTAGCTTTACCAGGTTTTAAAACTATGATGTGATTTCTGTTTCTACAGTCTATTAAAATGTAATGCCCTTAGCCAAACTTAAAAGCAGTAATAATGGTAAGAGTACTTCCTGGGGGAAGTAACTCTTTTAGGCAGAGTGAATAATGGAAGAAAGGAGCTTTCAAAATCAGGATTGTGCCACCCTAAATCAGCCAAATGGCAGCTCTGAAAACAGCCGTTCATTGTTTTTCACCAATATATTAACTGACTTACCATAATATAGGAAGCATTGATGTAGTCTGTGCCTTCACCAGATAGTGATGAGATACCCACTCTAGATCTTTCCACTGTAAAAAAAGTTATGAATTCACAAGCATGTTGCAATGACTCTTATAACATTGTAGCAATTATCTCACATGTCACAGTAATTATAACACTGGGCTCCATCAATTGGGACAAAGTGCTATCCAGCCATCTATTTTGTTTTTCTATGTGTAATTCTTAATTCACTTCTTCGCTGTAATGTTCTTTACAGAACATTGCTCCAAACTCATGCTGATGTCTTCAGTTCTTGTTGAGAATCTGAAGAAGCTTACCAGGAATGATAGATGAGGTTCGGTTCTTTTCTCTGTTACACTGTTTGAGTGCAGTTGAATAATCACACTGCTGTGTGTTAGACTGGCTCAGTAACTGAAACAATGAAGTTAAAAAAAACGTCAGGTAACTGCAGAAAAGCCATTCCTTCATAAGCTGCATTAAACAGAAGGGTGCCTATATCGCAGGTTTGCTGTCTCTCTTAACTTTAATTATCTAGTTATCTGTGTAAACTACTTAACACGTCACCAGAATATTTTTTCTTCACTGTTCTTAGCAGTTCAAATTATTCTTGAACCCTAGATCAATAACCATATCATTGAAGGTGAACTGCTATTTTACCTTTGAGACCTTCCTGCAAAGGCATGTAGTTAAATTTTCCAAAATCTACTTACTGTCCTATTTCTCATGATCTCTTTTTTGTGGATTTTTTTGTAGATTCCTTGTTTAAGAGCATGCAAATAATTCTGTCCCAACTGACTGCATTCATTTGATAAATTTAATCTTAATTTAGGCTCAGCAGTTAAATTTTAGGTAGAGAAAGCTGATGAAAGTTGTGTTGAGATACCTACTTTTAAGTCATTCAGGTTTACAAACCTAAAGATTTTCACACTACTATCTCAGGGAGCTCACCTTGAATTGTTTCTCCAGTCTGGTCTTTCCTGTTGGTCCAGGTATCAAGAGAGCATTAACATAGGCATGAATGTGAGTCTCAGGGACTTCTGTTTCCTTACTGAGTATCGCTTCGACCAACGCATCATGAATGAAGATGTACTGCTCCTAGGAAAACACAACCAAAGATCTGAGCTCTCATGATTTTCAGATTCCCCTGGATACCTCTGGTTAAGCTGCCACTTCTGATGTGGTCAGTATTTTTTCACAGGGGTTTTCTCAAATGCGATCCTCTATAGTGAAGGCCGCCCCTCTGCAGTGACAGTACACACATTACAAGCACAATTGACAATTACACTTGCAATACATACATACACATATATATGTATGATTTAATACCAAATCCTCACTACCTGGGATATCTCACGTTAACAGAATGGAGGTAAAAATGCAAACACAGCCTTGAGTAAAAGTTTCAAGCCAAAAGTTTTTTATCCCTGGTTCCTACTGCTATTCTCTATTTTCTCTCTCACATCCTTTGGAACAAAGGATGTTGATTAACTTTTTTTCCTATTGAAAGGCACTGGGGGAATCTAACCACCTGTTCTTGAAACCTGAAATAGACTTTCAAATGCCCTGCTGTTGCCCTTATTGTTTTCTCTTGGTCTTTCAATATTCTATATATAATCTTCAGTTTGAAGCACCTATACATAATTTTCTGTCTGAAACAGCTTTTTTAGCATATTTTATTGCCCAATATAAACTGTTTGATGAGGTTCAGTGAAGATCTGAATGTCTGACAATGGTGCTTCTTTACAAAGCTCCATGACAAAAATACAAGTCCTGCCAAGAAAGCCCTGCTGTAGGAAGCATGATTTATACAGGCTTCCTTCTGAGTCCTCCTTAATAAACAGACAAGAGCCCAAGAAAAGGTAATTTCTAATGCACTGCTCTCAGTGTGCCTAGAAGGATGTCTCTATGAAGCCAAGGGAAGCAAAAGGGAAAATCTAGTCTGGTGACTGGTTTCTGTCTGTCTGGTGGTGCCAGCAAAAGGATTGCATTATCTCTCCTCCTGCAAACAGAAAGTTTGTAATAGTCTCATGCTATTTATATTTTATTCTTACCTCAGTCTGCACCAAGTAGTTCCTTTGGGTACGTATGTGTTTTAAGAATCCAAATATGTTGACTGTCCCTTCATGCTGAATTTGCTGCAGCATGCTGTCTAACACTATGTATGTGCCTGTCCTTCCAACGCCAGCACTATAAAACAAAAAAATGGTCTTGAGCCTGAAATAAAACACTAATGTAAAGAACTTTTCCATACACATAGCTTTTTCAACAAACTGCTGCACACGGAAGCTTTTCCTTTACAAATGAATTTATTATATACTTTGTTAAAGGTTCAAGGCTGATAGTAATCTTTTTCTTTGTCTAAGAAGAGACCTAAAGATAATTTTTTCAAATGGTTTTTAAATTATTGGCTGAAATAGAACTAAGGGATTTCCTGCAGGTCTGCAATTTTCAGCCTTCTGATATTCCTTAGGATACTTTGCCAAGTATATCTAGATAAGGTGGTATATGTCAGCACTTGGGCACAGTTAATATGTTCAAATTCTTCTATGTTGAAACCCCACTTTAAAGCAAAAGTTGCATTATGCAACCCACTACAGTACAGGAGATTTCAAAGATAAACCCCAGGAAATGGCAGAACTGTGGAGAGTGTATCTGTGAAAGAAAAAAGCTTAGGGCTCTTTAGACAAAGTTAAGATGACAAGCAATTTTTGAAAATCTTTTTAAAAATAGGAAATGGAGAAGAAAGTGTTAACTAACTCATTCCTGTTATGAACTCTGACTAACATAGTATAAAACCAGCTGTATTGTAAAATTAGAGAAAAGCTTTTTCTTTTATAAAATATCTGTGTAGGAAGTACAAGGTCATGAGGTCAGTTTTTGTTATCTAGTCATATATGGGAAATAGTCCCTTGTAGTTCCCCTCTAAGACATGAAGGAACATTATGTATACTGTACATGTAACTTGAGAGCAGCACTGTGCTGGGTCTGCATGGTCCCCTGTGGGCAGATCCAGCTCAGTCCATGCTAATTCAGTCACCTCATTTCTGCCACAGAGGGGGCACAGAGCATAGGTAGAGTGAGATCAGATTGCTGTAATAAACTGTCTAAATAAGTATGACATGAAACTCAAAGGTCCAGGTTGTTAATACCCTGTTAGACACAAAGAAGTACAAAGATTACCAGACACCATCTGTACTTGCTATGAAAGACAAAACATGAAAAGTACCAAAAAAACCAGCTAAAATAAGTTTTATGAATCTCATCATTTGTGTCTTCCATATAGCCTGTAAATATAAATGAAATTTATATTTCAAACATGAGATGATTCCTTTGAAATTCCATAGTGCGTGTGGTCAGTTTAGCTAAAAACTGTACAAACTGCCAACAGACAGAGGTGAGTTATACCTGTGACCCAAGGGAGAGGTCTGACTGAAGCCACACAACTTATCACTGTTCACTTCTTAAAAACTCAATTTAATTGACTTCTAATGTATTGCCAATATCTCAGCAATACCAGACTTGAAATTTTGAATTTCCCAAGAACAGCCAGGCTGTAAATAGCAGCAGAACAAGAAGATATGGAATTTTCATTTTCCAAGCTAAAAACAAATGTCAGTCAGATTAGATCTTCCCACAGATAAAATATCTTCATTTGCAGCATTTGTGAGGTGACTTTACCTGTTGGCTTTCTCAGTGTCAGCTCCAGAAGGACAGAATTCATGAGGAGGTTCTCTTTCCAAATGTTCCATCAAAGGTGAGGTACTACAGTGGAAAACCAGAACCTGCTTATATATTTTACAATAACCCGGTCCTTCATGGGCATTGTGAAGTCATTCCAGGCCCTACAAGCCCTTTTCAACCAATTATCCCTGAGCTGCCAGTTTCAGAGAGCACTGACAGAACACCTGCCTGCACACTGCGGCACATGCAGACCTCAACCAACGTTCCCCAGAAGGCTCCTCCGTTGCAAATGACTGCTAGAGCCCAGAGAATGTTAAAAACAGCAGAGTTGTAGTTCAGCCAGGAATAGAGTGAGTCTTCTCTTGTGCACAGAGCTCCTCTTAGGATTACAGAGTATCCCTGCACCAAAGAAAGCATGAGCCAAAAGCATCCTAACAATATATTTGCAGAAATGAAACAATTATCCCCACACGTGTATCTGGTAAGCTAATAGCATTCAAGACAGCAGTACAGAAGTGTGAAAAAAATAGAAGTAAAAGCAGTTTAGCCAAAAAAAAA
>VYZP01078448.1:6389-23938 GCA_013400635.1 Hypocryptadius cinnamomeus | reverse complement strand
AAAAAAAAAAAAAAGGAAAAAAAAAAACATAGTGCAGCGCAGCAGCATCATCTTGTTTATGGAGATTTACAGATTTACAGAAGTGGCACAATTGATTAGTTGGCCTTATGAAGAAGAGAAATATCAGATAAGAATATCAGCTAAGAAGTTAATCTTACTCCATCAGGAATCATTAAATGCAGGAGTGAAATTTTGCTTAACCCACCACTGAAAAATTCTTTTCTTCTTCTGCAAAACAAAAGTGGAGTGAACCTTACAGCACTAGAAACCACACCTGCAATGAACCACAACAGGCCCGACAGCGTGGCGCTTCGCATGCGATGCCTTCCGCACGAAGGTGAGAACGGGCAGGGTATATTCTGGAACACCCATGTCAGGCCACTGGGTATAATGGTACTGAGTCACTATGCGGCCACTGGACCTCCCTTTCTGGGAGCCCTGCAACAAAAAAAAATAATTCCACATGTAAGCAGCCCAGATCTTCCTTCATTTTATTTCCACACCTGATAGTTGTTGAATTAGTGATATCCCTATTTAGTTCAAAGCATGCCTAATATTCCAGCCTTCCAGGCTCTAATATTCCAGCCTTCAAAGAGAAGGGGAAGGACTGGTGTTCCTGTCCACCAGCTTGCCCACTGAGTGGAAAAATGACCTGACACTGTCTCAGAAAGCCATAGAGAAAGATTAAGAGCACTGGAGGGTAACAAATTACAGCTGCTCTGAAGAGTCACCAGCTCTTCCTGGCACTCTGCTCCTGTGTTGAGTGAACAGAAAGAGTAGGATTCATCTCACCCAGCTTTAGTGACCTACAAGGTAAGTAGCCTTGTGTAGGCTGCTTTTCTAAGCTCCCTTCCGCCACAGCAACTCCGAGGCAGGGATGCCTTCAGAAAGCAGGTCATCCCATTCAGAGATTGGTTGCTAAAATAGGCAGAATAAATTAATCGATAGTAAATACCAAACATTATGTATTAATTATGCAGGAAGGGTGAGAGGCTAGATGTCTCCGACATTTATGTGGCTGGAATAAATTAAATTTTCAGAATTCTCCTCAAAGTAGCTAACATCACCCTGCTGAGATGAGATCATGCTGGTTCTGGTTACAATAAAACAAAGTGTGTATTCACCTGTCTTTAAAAAGGAAAATGGAGAGATGAGATGGGCAATTTAATCATACCACATCTTCTTCAAGTTGCTCTCTTTCTGAAAATGTATCATCCTGCTACCCAGGCAGGCAAAGTCCACATCAGCTCTCCAATGTGATCACTGCTTTTTCCCTGATGGTCCTACAGTTTTTTGAGTTTGTTTATCTGGTCAAATTAACTAAAGTTCACAAGCATCTTAGCTGGTTGAGATCTATAGGATTTAGCTTCACATATACAGCAGAAAAGAGTTGTCAACTGCCTTAATAATATTCTGAGCATCTTTTAACACTTCTTTTTGCCTACTTGTATTTTTAGGATGTCACCAACCTTTTTGATCTTGGTGTTTCTAAGAGTAAAATTCCTCACAGTGTAATAGGCAAGTACATGAACACTCTTCTGAGTAACCAAGAAGTTCCCATATTCTTCACTACCTTCAGCAGGCCAGTACTGGTCACATTTTCTCTGTTAGAAAGAAATTTTCTCTGTCAGAAATTTCTCTATAAATAATAGAGAAAAAACCCCATAAAATGTCAAACTAGTAAGCTGAAATGTTCAAATTTAAGAGCAGAGTAAAGCAAAAAACTGTATTGGGACTGTCAATATACCCAGTTTATAATAGACATGATCTTCTGTGCAGGAGAACAATTATAACAATTATAACAGCACAAAATAACAATTATTTTGTGCTGTAGAGGGATAGCTGTTCAAAGATGCTCTCTATTTGGAAAACTCAAAAAAAGAGGTTTAAATCATAGTATCAGAGTTAAAAGGGTCCAATATTGTGGAATTTTCCATTCTATAGACACTCTAAAACCTAAAGAAAAGAACATGATCTATAGGAAATATAGGATACATCCAAGTCAGTAGAGTAGTATGTGCTTCTGATTAGTTTATATTATGGGCAGAGTATATCTGAGAGAGGGTAAGAGTGAGCCTGTGTGTGGCTAGAATATACAGGAGAGAGCTGTGGTATGTCCAGCCCTTTGGTTGGGTGGTCATACAGCCTTCTCTAAGAGTATTTCAAGAATGCTTGTTTATAGCATGGTGTTACAAATGAAGTGGTACTGCCAGTCAGCCCTCATCTGAAATTACTGTGCCTGTATCATCTGAGAGATGCTTTATAGGTTGTACGATAAGATTTGCATTCATTTTAGGCATTGCTGCCAGAGTGTGGTAAGTGTGATGCAATGTCTCCTCGTGTGACCCCAGGGTACATCACATAATCAGAGAAACACACACCCTGTGGTAGGATTTGACCTCATTTGGTCTCACTGGACAAATGTGTGTCCAGTCATGTAGTAGGAAAAGAACTGTGAGTGCCATGGGATGTTAACAGGGAGCAGACAGTGACTATCCAGGAAAGCTCACTTGAACTACATTCTTCTCCTTTCCAGGGTCCAAGGCAACCCTGACAAAGTGCATGATGGCAAGGAGAGAAGGAGACTGGTAGCAGAAGGTAGGCACAAGGCCCACAGTCTGTCCACTCATATTATATACAAGTAGTCTTTTTTTCAGTATGTTTTTTATTTTTGTGGTTAGAACATGGTATTTTCAAGATTTATTGAATATTTTCTTTAGTTTCATGCTACAAATCCTCAGCTGCGTATTTCCATAGCCAGTCCAGGTACAAGCAACTACTACAAACTATTGCTTTTTGCTCAATAACTGACTAAACCAAATTTTAAAAAGAATGATGGGAGTTTGCTACAGGTAGATCTACCAACATGAGAGAAGTAAAAAATTAACAACAGTACTCATACCCTTCCTTTCTCAATGAGATTAGTTATCATCACAATAACTTCCACGTTATGTTCCCATATCATTCTCCAGAAATCTTCTGCTGTTGATTTTAGAGGCCCTTGAGCTGCAATGTAGGCTTTTGGCTTGTTGTAGCCCTAAATTGAAATACAAGAAATGACACTTGTCAAATCACTGTCTATGAGCAAAGAGAGTTTGGGAGGTGTACATGACATTTCACGTATTTATTTTTAAAGACTCTGAAAAGCTTTAAAGTGCTTTTATATTTTTAACTGTCGACATTGAGGAAATCCTGTGGTATCAAATGACATAGGAAGACAACTGTTATGCCAATGTTTATCATTCCAACAAATAGGATATGTATGCTCAAATGCCCATGTTTAGGCAGAATATTAACATGATAGTGACTAGAAGACACACAGACATGCGTTGCAAAAGTGGTTTAAAAAATGAATTATGACCATTCACATGTAAATAATTATGTAATGAAAACTGGTAATGGTATCTTGGTAAGGCTCTGAGCCAAGCGGCATCTTCCTCTCATGAGATTACCTCAGATGGGAGAATTAACCACTCAGATGAGATATACTTCTAAAATGACTCAGATGTGACAGGACATTTTTTCTTTAAAAATGCCGCTTGTTAAGCTGCAGCTGCTACAATATCAAGACGGATTCAAGAAAGAATTGGCATTTTACTTTTGCTTTAACTTCACAGGCTTAACTTAGACCACAAAAGCTTTTTTAACAGAATCTGTAATATTATGATACATTTTTTGAATTAAATCTATTAATCTCCATACATATTTTTTTTTACAGAAACAGCTGACAGATCAATAGGCCAATGGATAGAAAAAGGCACTTACATCGACATAGTTTGCATTAATGTAATCAGTCAGTTTTCCATCCTTTTCAGCAAGCTGTGCTAATTTAACCCTAGTATGATCATCTGCAGTAAAACAAGGGAGAAAATAAGTAATTTTTGGTAAGAATTATATTCTTTCTCATAAAAATAATGAAACACATTTTTACAATACATAAGGCTAATACACTAACAATCACATAGGCAAACACCCTCTCCTTAGGTATGAATCAGATTAAAAATTCTAATTTGCAGAAAAAATAAAGAAATTAATCCAAAATTTGAAGGGATTCAGAATCTAGTGGCCTGAACAGCAGCATCTGCTCTTTTTAGCCACTATGACATACTTCTCCTATGGCCTCTAGCTGCTGCTTGTAAAGGTGTCTAGGTCTTCTGTAAGTCCAGTGTCATGACTGCCAAATCTGCACAGTGGGACATCTCAAAATGACAGCAGGAACCAGTGTTGAGACACTTTAATTCCAAGTTAAAAGAGTGGACTCTGGAGAGCAATGGACTTTGAAAATGCTGGTCATCTGAAGAGTCAGCAGTAACTACATCAGGGTGAGCTGAAGTGTTCTGTAGCCTGCACTGATTGTAAGAACTACACTTGAGTCACTTAGAGAGGACAATTCTTGCTACTTCAGCTGCCCTAAGCTGCCTCTGCACTGCTTTTTAATAAAACAACCCCTGGGTTAGTACCTTTTGTATGATCAGGTACAAAACACATTGGAAGAGGAAAATCCCTGAGTTTTTGTCCCTTTAGAAACATTTTTAGCCAGAGTGATTGGCATTTCTTCTTGCTGGTTTACATCGTCTTCTGCCCAACAGCTGACTTGGTTCAGACTTTTTTATTAAGCTTTAGTGACACTGAATGTTGAAAATATATTTAATTTAGAGCTTTCTTGTCATCAGAACAAAGTTGAAATGCTACAGAGAGTTAGAAAAAAGTATTAAGCCACCAAATGATCAAAAACCCAGAGGAAATAGCTTGAAAAAGAGATTAACAAAACTGAATAGATGTGTTTCAGAGAAGAAAAATCTAGGAGAGTGATGCAATGGGCAAACAAGTGTACTGGCTAATGAAGCTGTTGTATTACGTTGTTGCCAGGCATAACACAACATAAAAGCAGAACATTTATGTTTATATTTGACAGTAAATATATCCAAGGTTTTTGAAGCTCATAGAGACAATAAATCACCATTATTCTAAATCAAAGATGGATTAATTTTGACAACCAAAGCTTCTTTGGCTTTCTAATGGCATTATAACGAAATCTCCCAACTCTCTTTGGGTCATCGCAGAAGACACAAATATATCTTGCTAACACATGCTCACCAAAGCAGCAGAATGTCACAGGACTAACTTGAAGAAGTGTGAAATCTTATGCTAACTCCTCTCCAAGGAGCACTCTGCTGATCAGTAGCTGGGGCTTTCAGTGTAGAAGTATTTTTGCCCCCGCTAATAACATATAAATCTATACTTGTTTATAATGATTTCTCACACAAGACAACAAGTGATGCCTTTACTTACAAGCAACAATGTTTATATATCGATTCTTATTCTTGTTGTCAGGGTGATTAGAGCTGTCTGATGTAATACCTAGATCTACAGTACAGCTCTGGATTTCCTGAAAAAAAAAAGTACGTCACACTTAAGTAACTATTAAGATACATAAAATGTCTTTAAATACTGTAAGCAAGCATGAAAAGAACCACAACCTTATACCCAATTATCTATAATATTTTACAACTACTTCATTGCTAAAAAAATTGCAGTGAAATAATTCCTTACCTGATAAAACTCTTTCAGTGTCTAATAAGGGAATGAATGCAAAAAAAGTAAAAAAAATCAAATTCCACAGCACAGAACAAATGGATAAGTGTTTATATAAATAACAATTACTATATGGAAAACAGTTATGGTCATGCAATATATCCATAATAACAACAACATTGAATATTTCGACGTAATTGCTAAAGGAACCAAGAGGTAATTTTCCCAGTTAAAATGCTGGCATCTCCTTTCCTATCTTTATCTTTAATGTTAGACCTTAAGCCAGTGAAAGCTTGTACTTATGAGCAACATCACAGACTTTAGCCAGATTATCTATATATGTAACAGTTCACTGGAATTTCTATGTGTCCTTATAAATGCATTAGTTTCTCTGGGGAATGCTTTTGCTCTCTTCGCATTAAGCTGCAAAACCTCCACTGAAGCAGGACTGTGTGCAGTTCAGCCAGCCTCACAGCACTCTGGGGAAAGACAGAGCTACAGCCCCCACTCAGGCTGCCAGCGGTTCCACAGTGAAGCCAACACTTCACTCACTTTATAAAAAGAGAGACAGGCTTGACAAGACAGCCACAAAGTCTGTAAGATTCACAAAACTAATTTCTTTTCTTGATTACTTTAGCTGACAGGAAACTCAAGCATTTATAAGGTCCACACTCTTAAACGGCAAATACATTGCCAATGCTAAAAGTAATAATGGTGTTTCCCAACACTTTTTAGAATTCATTTTAATGTCAATCACCTTCTTCTACTTAAATACATATATGAAATGTTGCTTTCAGTTTAAAAATTAGATTTTAAATTAGTTATTTTGTAGTAATTTAAAAACCCCAAAAAACTTGCTACCTCCCCCAAAAAATATATATGCTAACTCCACAAAGACAATTACTATATTTCAGTTTTCCCCAATCTTCTATGTTCTCTATCAGTAGAGAAAAGAATTGAACACTACTTCTGGAGTAGTCCATAAAGCCAAAAAAGATCTTCAAGAAATGATGAGGACACTGATTTTTTTTGGTAATAGTTAAAACTAGCACGAAGTATTTCAGATGGTGCAGCTGTAGCTCAGTGACATGAACTATATTTGGTCTTTAGATCACTGCTGTAATTTAGCAAAAGTAAAATTGTAGGAAAGGACCAATTTAGAACGAACAATCTGATTTCTGTATTGCTGTACTGACTAATGATGAAAGAACTTTGTATCCATTGTATTTACATATAGTCCTTCACCATCTGCTCTTATTAATAGCTAATCAAGCTGGAGTCCAGTTCCATCACTGCATATGCCCATGTGTAATATATGAATATGTACTGGACATTCACAAGTATTTACAAATTTGGTCCACAACCAAATGGATACTCTGAATGTTAAATGAATTCAAGAAGAAATGCTGATGAAGAAGGTTATGTGAAGGACATGGAATTTTTGGTCCACTAGATCACAATACGTTGGCTGGGGAAACAAAAGTAAAACCTGAAGATGCAAACCTCTGAATTTTTACTTTCATTATTATTTTTGCAACAGGAATATTACTATCGTATTTTATCTTACTATAGATCTACTAAAATACTTGTTTTTGTCCCAACTGACTGATTTTATTAGAAATCTCTTGTAAAAATTGCTAATGACACAGCTTTAATTAGGTATTTGGGGGTTTTAATGCTTATGTGAATTAAGTTAGAACACATCCATATTTAAATTGATTGCAATAAATTAGTGAGAAAAACAACGAAGATCATTAATTACATATGGTGATAGTAACATTATATGATTAGAGCATATGTTTCAACATTTTGAAATACCTCTTATGAATCATAAACTTTAGGAAAGGAACTCTAAAACTTTCACTACCACATATGAAGACTACATTAGCTCCCCTGTTAATCAGAAGTCTTGCCACTTGTACTCATTATTACTTCTGTTTTATTTTCTCTGTAAATGGAACAAGCAAATATGGGTAGCTTCTGCAAAATTCAATTTTCATTAGTATTGGAAAAGCTTTAGATCTATCCCTTTATCTGATAAACCATATACATTGCACTACATTTGCACAGTTTATTCATACAGTTATTCAGTATTTTATCACAATAATAAACATTCCCATTTGTATTCCAGTCCTGATTTTAGGAATATCCCTAGGCTTTATGCATCAACTCCATACTGGGCTCAAAGCACTCACATTTACATGTATTCATGAAACTGGTGCCCAAGCCAGAATGTAATCCCCCAATTTTTGTTTGTAGGCATTGAAACTTAGCATTATTTGTACGTGCTAATGAAAAGATTACATCATAGAGCCATACCTCAAATTCTTCAGAAAAACCATTACTTGCATGTAAATCTGCAACATGTTTGGGAAAATGCTTTATTGGAATTGCTCCAACATCATCTTAGGGGTGGGAAAAGACAAAAAATATATTTATGTAGAATAAAAAGCCAGTGACATATAATGAAGTTTATATGTAGGCAATCCACAAAACATCCTGAAATAAAATTCTTGGCATAAACTTTGGATATACAACTCCCAAAAAAATACAACACCCTTTGATGCCATTAACATTTCTAAAATAGTTACCTAACACTTGCACATTTTTAAATAATTATTTGGAAAGAAGATAATGGAAATGCCTTGCTAGGTCTTGTTCTGTCTGTAAGCCCCCCAAATCAAGGTGCTAATTCTGCAGGATGCTGAGCTTGTCTGTAAATAGAAGAACCCACAAAATTCCCTGTGAAGTCAAGGAGACATGGGAGGATTAGCTCTTTACTGCAAGATGTTCAAAAGGAGAGCATAGCTCTGAATAATACTGATAAAGTAGGAGTGATTAGGCAGAGTTGTCTGGGTGTTCCACTTTGATTAGTGTTGCACTGGAACTTGGAGCCACATAGTTCCAAGCCTACTAAATTAAAGCAGCATTATGCCAGCGTTTTCATATTAACTGACACTTGCATGTTTGCACTGGCATCCAAAAGAAACAGGAATTAATTTTCATCTTTTACTGCATTAGTGACTACCTTCCATACAGAATTTTCTTCCAGCTCACCTTGTGATTCTATGACTACCTATTGATAATAATCTTATGTCTGATCATGGCAGTACTGACCAGAGATTTTCACATCAGGCTTCATACTTCAAGTTTTAAATGCAAGATTTATGTTTAAGACTTTTTGGCTACTCACAGAGAAAACATCTACACTCATGAGGAATAAGTATGATAAAAGTAACATCTCTATTTTACTTTAGACAAGTAAAAAAACCCCACTTGTGTAGAATATGCATCAGGAATAACATCAAAAACCTTTGGGACTTTTAATCTTCTCTTTACTGCAAATATGCTGTGTAAACAAAGTCATCTGTTTGGTAATTATCTGCTAAAGGATGACATTATTTCACTTAGATTTGGTTCCGAAGAATAATTTTGTTGGATTGTTTTTAAAGCCTTTCATGGTTTAAAAATATGTTTATTTCACAATCTGTAATTTCATCACCATTTCATATGTGAACAAAACGTCAGAAACATTGAACAAGGACCTGTTATTCACATCAACAGATGTTCAGTATTTAGCCCACCTAATAATTTTAGCTTTTAGTTACCAAGAATTTGTTGATTTGTACTAAGATCCATCTGGTCTCCCACTTATATGACTGGATCTGAATACAAAAAGTGAATTTATCCAGTCAAGCCTAAGAGAAGCTGAACAAATGTGTAACACAATCTTCACACTTTGGAGCTGGAACCTGGCATGAAGTGTTTATCCTAATGTTATGCAAACACAAAAGCAGAAGGGAAGGTAAATGACCAAAAGAGGGAGTACAATAATGGAGAAATAAATCTTAGGTTTTGTTTCCTTGCCCGTGCAAATCTCCCAATTCAATCACTTCTGAACCCCAGAATGAATTTTATATCTAGATGGCAAGTATCACTTCAAACTACTTAGAGTTTGATAGTGGATCTGAATCCTACCCTGTAATTCATTACTATTTAAATGCATAAATATTTGAAATGCATAAATTTGAATTGTGCTGTGAAGAGCCATGGCATTTTCAGTGAATAACTGCAGATCTCCTATCTTTGCCAATGAAAGGAAGGGAAACAATATATAATTCTATGGAAGGAAAACTTAATATATAATGAGATCTGTGAAATGTGCTTTTGGTCACAGCCATAAGAATTAAACTTAGCATTTGCAAAACATTCTTCCCACCTTACACTCTTTTCTAGTATTATATTGTAATTAGATGCAATTGTAAAATTACACTATTGAAACACTTGTGCAATAGAAAACACAATAACTGTTCACTTGACATCTGTTGCATGCAAAATAAAACTATTTCTTCAGTGCTTGCAGCTTTTTCCATAAAATATTTTGTCTATCTTCAGTCACTGAGAAAAAAATTTTCTCTTTAATATTTATCACCATTTCAGAAGGAAAACCTCCAGCTTCAAAACATGCATTTTAGGCACTCAGAATAACTGCAAGTGCAATTACGAAATGGAAAACACTTTCCCCCTGAGGTGAGTTGGTCAGGAAAAATTGTAAGAAAACAATACAGTTGTAGTTCAATACCGTTAATGATGGAGAGTTAAAGCAGAGATTTCCTATGATTGCTGCTTGACGCTCATATATAATCACGTTTTCTGAAATCAAGCCATAGCTCTGCTTTTTAACCATTTAGTACTAGGTTATGCATCCCCTAACAGCGTCAATCCATACAAGATGCATTTGAAGATGTCTACAATTCAGTTACAGTGGAAGCCCAATATCTGGGATTTACTTGTGTTTACTAGTTAGTCACACAAGGGCTGATTTTCTTCCTTTAGTAATTCCATGAAAATCCATCTCCTTGTATAATAGCAGAGTTTGCAAAAGCATTACTTGTGGAACAAGATAACCTTGTCTGATAGGTGAGAATCTGGCTTAGGATCTGCTTCAGAATTAATCAATTTTGGGTTTAAGTAGATGAATGAAATTAATCTATTTCATTCTACACAGACTGAAAGAGCTGGAAGGCTGCACGTGCTCCTGTGATACTCTTTGAGAAAAGAAAGGAAACAGTTTCTCCAAATGGTGGATGTAGAATCAGAAGATGCTAATAATATACAGAACTTCTGTATTATTTTAATGAGAGGTTCACATAAGTATACCATAGTAATTATGCTAGCAAAATATGTAAGTATAGGAACACGTTGTAATTGCAAGTGAAATGCAGACAGATGAGGCACATCCTCATCCTGCTGGTGAAAAGAATAAGACACGTTCTATACACAGGTGACAAATCCAATTAGAGGCAGAAACACAACAGAATCTGTTGCTGGTGTAATCCTCTAGAGCTATTTAGTGTAGCTCAGATGGCTACATGAGCAGCCACTCTAGGGAGGCTACACTTAAGATGGCTACAAAGCACAGAGTATCCTTGAGGCAACACTGTAAACTGAAGATATTTCTCTCCTGTGTTACCCGCAGAAGAGACTATCAATAACACAAGTCTGCCAATATCAAGTGTACCTGTTTACACAGATTTGTACAAGAGGTTACAAATCTCTGGTTTACAGATGTTATAGTATTTGAAGAATTCATATTGACACATATAAAGCAGCATCTTCCAACAGTTAACACCAATCCACAGAACAGTTGCCAGAAATACCTGAGACTGGGAAGATTGGAGCTGGGGGAGCAGAAATCACTCGAGGTGATGTATTATCTTCTAAATAAAAATGAGCAGTCTGGAAACATTTCCTAGAGAGGAATAAATATGCAAAAATATTGAAAAAAAAAGAAAGAAAGAAAGAAAAAAGAAACCAACAAAACCCCACCAAAACATAATCTGAGAGGATTTGGAATTCTGGCATTATTGAGTCAGAAAGAAAAACCATGGTTTTGAAAACCAATTTTCATGGAGTGTCAAATACTACTGCTACAATATAAATATTCCCCCAGCACATCACCAAATTATGCATACAACATGAAGATACTACATTACCTCAGCATAATACATAGTTCATGCATCTTTACCTAAACCAGAGGCAGAAGATAGAGCACACATCAGACATAGCGACAGCTGAAAGAGAACCTCTGCATCAGGAGCTACTGTAGATGCTGCATAACTCCAAGAACAAAAAGCATCATTGTCTTCCTTACTTATCCCAATTCACTTAAATAATTACTGTTCTCTTTCATGTAATGGTGTTAGCCTGAAGATGGAGCAATGCTTGAGATAATTTCTGGTAATTCATTGATAGATACTACTGCAGACACGGAAATGCAATAAAAGACAACATGCCCTGCAACTGCCAAAACAGTGGCTCTAGAACTGCTGTGACTGGGGATAAACAACTTTTCATAATGCAATTGCAACACTGAGGGACACCTTAACCAAGGAGGACTTCCCAAAGCTGACAGACAGAAACAGGGGAATTTCTATCTCCAGAAGAAGTCAGCTTTGTTGCAAAAATATTGACATATGAATGCAAATAGAACCAACCTTAACTATGACTCACAATGTCATTTGTATCTGTGCTATAATCCAGATGTGAAGATAGTATGAATAGCATCTGTTAAGAATTCAAACTATTCTAAGGAATGAATAACCAACTGCTGCTGTAAGCATTTCAAAGCCTCTTTAATTAAAAAATCTCCATATGATTAGACATGCTAATAACAATCTTAACTTTGGGTCACTTAATCTCTCTGAAATATTATTCAGTAATCATTAAATTGAAAAAGATATATATGAGTCATGGAAATACTAATCTCATTTTACATTTACAAGATTCTACCTCTTCAAAGCTGTTGGCTGCAGCTATTGTATGATTGTTTGTTACTTTGTGTAATCACTTTAATTTAAAATTCTGTATTGTTCCTGTATCACTGCAGTTGTAAAAACCCTCATATAATTGTTATAAATAGAAATAAATTTTGAAGATACCTTGAGAAATAGATAGGGAATATGTGGCTGTTGTCATTCTTTCCAGAACCATTAATACAGATAATAAAGACTTAGGTAAGCTTATTTGAATTAAGCCTCTGGGAAACATGCTCATATTCTTGGAATGTGTTGGGAATTTTCTATCAGTGTACAATACAGATTATCTTAAAACAGAAGAAAAAGCAGACAGTTACCTAAAAGGGAAAACTGAGACACGCAAAATAGTTCTGATAACTCACATGAAATCTGAAGTCCAGCTAGAATTCTCGAAAAGTGTATTTGTGATGTTCACAGAGAAACTTGGACTTTTCATGAGATATTTGGAGCAATACTACCTGTTATGTATGTGGTTTTACTTAGAAACAGCAATTTTGGATGCAGACCAAGAACCCACTCTGAAGGAACCTGGGAACACCCTTCTAAATTTTAGAGTCTCTAGCATCACAGTTAGTGGCTGCTGAGGTGAGAGAGGCTGTCTTCATGCTAGCATAAAACTCGAGAGTTAGTATCAGAACTGTGTGTGAAATATCTGTGAGACACAGGCAAGTCTCCAAGTCTTCAAATCATTAAACATTCTGGAAAGTATGGCCTGTCTGCTGGGCACAGCAAATGCTGTATTGTGTTTATTAAAAACTGCACCAACCAAACATGCCAAGCAGCCTGATGTGAGAGCTCCAAACCCAAAAACTGTCCTTCCCCCAAAAGTCTACTGCTTGTGAACAACCATCACATGTAAGGTTTATAGACTAACGTTGTCACCTATTTGCTTGAGAAAAGATTGAGCTATAAAGAATTTAATCAGCATAATGACTTTCACATCTAAACCTGTACTTAAAATGTCCTCATATTATGCCATACACTCATTATCCCTCACTGAGCCAATGTATTTTTAATCTTTAAAAATTAATTGTGGCTGAAAATAAATTACACCCTTAGCACATTCGGGAGACAAATTCATAGCAGTTGACTTAACCTGTAATAAGACTCATAAATAGGCACTCCATCTGCTTCTGCATCAGCACTGAAAGCCTTCATGACTAAACCTAATGTTAATACTCCATCTCGTTAATTATCACTTGTTGTTAATGAAAAAAGTGATGACTATTTCAAACTTCCAGACAAAGGTCCCATCACTCAATAACCTGATTATTTAATTTACACCTTTCATCACAGCACTTAGATCTCCAACCTAAAACTGTAATTTGTAATTTAGACACTGCACTTGTTCAAACACACACTTTATATATGGGGGCAGTGCTAAACCAGTGAATTAATTACAGTGTCTGGATCTGTGCAGCAGCAGCAGCAGCAGCAGCAGCAGCAGCAGCACTTCAGTCTGACAGGAGGGATACTAGATCTGAATGAACACTTCAATGGCAACTATGTGAGACTAGAAGACTAAGCCTCAGACTGTGGGGGACATAGATTTTCCAGCATTTGGGCCCCTGGGCCCAAATGTGCGCTTGCTTCTGCCCTGAGGCAGGGACTGCTTTGAGCCGGGCTGGGATTGGCGCTGGGGCTGGCAGGGAGCAGGGACTGTGAGTGTGTGCAGAGTGATCCTGCCCGGGGACTCGGGAAGGGAGCTCAGCTCTGCCAGTCAGAGGCATCTGTGAGAGGATGTGTGATGCTGTTGAGTCAGGGATGGAAAGAAGACTCCAGCCTGCAGGTGGATCAGAAGGTAAAAGCGTTTAATGAAAGCAGCGGGTCTTTTATAATGTGACTCGCTAAGGTGATACTTGACTGGTCTCAAAGTAGAAACATCTCACACTATTGGTGGGCTATGAATAGCACACTCTGGAGAACCATATCTATAAACAACTGTTACAGAAAGGGAGATAATAATTGTTTTAATTCTTTCCTCTAAGATTCCCAGGCTCAGCCTGGGAGAAATTGTCTCTGTTCCTTCTTTGACTGAACTGAGAATATCCACAGAAGTGTTTGTGCTTCTGCTGTTCATGCAGAATGGTCTTAGAGGAGTGATTACTTCTTTCTCTGAAAACTTCAGTGTCTTTTGAGCTCAGAGGATTATCTGCCAGTAGGTATTCTCAAACACTTTCTAGATTTTTTAAAAATGTACAGATAATTTAAAGATCTCATGAAGCCAAAGTATCTATAAGTGGAGCCTCAATGGATGCTAATTATTCAGTTTTTAACTAGCTGCAATTAATTTTTATGTGTTTGTCAAGTGGAATTTTAACAGTCAGATTTTATTAAGACTTTTATTTATGACATGGCACAGTGTTGAGAAGTTTTTCCTTTATGGATGGATGTGACCTCCGTATATTTAAATCTGGTTTAAGTGTTTCTGCATGTCCAAGCTTAACGATTCTCAGAGAGGGTTCTGAACTCTGTTCCCATAAACTTATCACAGGACTCAAGGCATTTGTTCAAATCACGGCTAAGAAAATGAACATTCTCTGACAGGTATGGTTCAAATTACGTAGGGTGGTAGAGGAAATTTAAAATTCAAATAACTGCTAGGGTGTTGTCTGTCATCGGGTTGGTAATTTCTGAAGTGTTGCTATCATGAAATGTCTAACAGGCTGCACGACAGGCAGCTGATACTCAGTATGTCTACAGATGCAAATGGACCTGGAAGTGCATTAGCAGTTTGTGGGTCATGTCATCAGAGCTGGTCTTTTACTACAATTCACATATGTTTGTTGAAAAAGAATTTTGAATGGTACAAGGCCCACTGATAACTGTTACCATGTTACTATTCCCCAAACTCTTCTTACAATGAACATTATAAAAGCTGATCTGCACAAATATGAATAATTAAGCAAAATAGTAATAATGAAGCCACCAAGAAAAGAAGAAAGCAAGTACATTCAGGTATTCCTGCCACATCTCTGCTGCAAAAACTCATAAAGTAGACAGATACTGAAAGAAATGGATAGACTCTTGATTCGGACAGAAAAATCTCTCTAAAGCTATTTTTAAAAGTCTATCTGGACAGCAAGGCCACTAAACAGGGCAAAGAATCTCCTTGTTTATTCCATTGTAATCTTAATCATGCTGAAGAAATGAAAGGAAAATGACATTGCTTGAAAATTGTTTGAATTAAAAAAGATACACAAAACTAGAGTAGTTAAAAATTGTGTATTTTCCTACTGGTAATTATTCAATCTTTAGACAATATTGCCATTAGAAGTTTTAATCCCTGTCAGAGAAATAAATATCTATCAAAAAAGATTTAAATTGTGCCTAATGAGATAGTGAAGAGATTGAGGAATTTCCTCAAGTGCTGATTAACAATTTCATTTAAAAAAACCCCCAAAACCAAAACCCAAACAACAGATGGTACAGAATTATTTTTCTGATACAAGTCATTAAAGTGAAGAAATAAATAATTTTGCCTTTCTTAAACCTCGAGAGACTGGAACTTGTTGCTCTTGGTAGTTATTTGGTTTTAAACCAAACAACACCTTTTGAATATTCAAATAAGGAGCTAATAGTGGAAACAACCCAAAGCATTATTCATTCATGTGACCAGCTGAAATAGACCAATGGTATTTCTAGACTACCATTGCAAAAGAAATATAGAATAACTTCTTGCAAATCTAAATGTTTTTATGAACTTTAATAAGAGAAAATAATTGGCCCAAATTAGGGAAAAAAAAAGGTGCAATATCAAAAGAAACATTAACATCTAAGAGCAATTATTTCAAAACAAAGTAAATCTATTAGAAAAATCTTGCAGGGTTTCTATTAATATTTTCTACGCTTAATGAGATCTGCATAGCAATGAAGCTAATATCTTGATTTTTTTCCAGTCTTTAATAAGAGGTGAATGTTTTGGCAACTTTGAAAGAGGGCTGTAAAGTCCTATCTATGCTGCATAGTCTTTATGTTGCATGCCCCTGAAATAAGAAATAGTTACTGCTGTTATCATAATACCAAGAGAATTTTGAGGATTAACAATAAAAGAGCTCCATATTTTATTTTGTAGTACACAAGAAATACAGAAAAGATTAGATTCAAGGCAAGAAGATATACTTGCTAACGAGATTTTTGTTTCATTTTGAAAGACCTGTTCTACAGAATTGTTCATTCCCAGAGAAAGAATACAAAATGAACACAATGTTATTTGGCAAAAACAAGCTTGTAACGTGTAGGATTACTAGAACTGCATTGTACAATCTGGGTCTTTAAATGCATGACCTTCTTTAGCAAATAGAAGAGATTTCAAATACTGTTCAGCATCGGGGATGAAACCCTTTGGAAGTTGAATATGAACAATCATGTTCCATAACAGGAATGACAGAAAAAGATTCTCAGAATGCAGGTGGCTAGCTGGAAATCCTGGGATGGAGAACAGAATTACCCAACTAAGCATAAACTATGAAATGACTTTTGCAATTATTATGGCAGTTAACTACTACTTTGAAAAGGAGAAGAAATCTTCCTCAAGGTTCATCAATCAAGTGTCTTTAATCACGGCAAAGGCTGTCTGACTCGCTAGCACACTTGCCTGGAACAAAGGATGCTTAACTCAATTTCTCCAGACTAGTCTGTTCAGGGATGGAATGAGTTCTGTCCCCATGTGGGATACACCCTGATAGGCTGACAGAAAAGTAGTGTCAGGAGACTAGAAGAAAAGTCAGTAAGCACAATCCTGACATCACAGCCTAGACATTAAAGTAGTCAGTAGTTTGGAAAGGGCCGAAGTTAATGTTTCTCCACCATTTTTTTCATTTTAAATTAAGCAGGATTATTTGGGATGAAGGAAGAAGAAACAAGCTCTGGAGGCATCTGAAAGAAGATGTTTGGGCCTGTCTTCCCAGTTCTTCATACTGTCCCTGTAAGAGCAAGGTCCTGTTTCTGGCGGCTAGTTTATGTGTTAGCACAGGAGAAGCAGGATCAGGTTCCTGACAATCACTGAAGTAGAAGTTTTTGCAACTTATTTCCCCCTTCCAGCCCACCACAGCATTTCCTCCCTGACAATCTATACACTTGTCTTAGGGCTGTGCAAGGGTTTTGAGAGCTTAACTAGGCATGTCTCTAGGAAGACTGACTTTAACTAGAACCAGTGGGAGAGTGCCAAAGCCTTGAGCATTGCCACATACTGCC
>VYZP01078447.1:0-22619 GCA_013400635.1 Hypocryptadius cinnamomeus | reverse complement strand
GATGAGGGATGATGGATGGATGATGGATGATGGATGGATGAGGGATGATGGATGGATGATGGATGGATGGATGGATGGATGGATGGATGGATGGATGATGGATGATGGATGGATGGGTGATGGATGGATGGATGGATGGATGGATGATGGATGATGGATGGATGGGTGATGGATGGATGGATGATGGATGGATGATGGATGGATGGATGGATGGATGCATGGATGGATGCATGGATGGATGCATGGATGGATGGATGGATGATGGATGCTCATCCCATGGTGGAAGGTATCTGGAAGGCCAGGAATGAGCTGACACAGCCACGGGCTGGGAATGTCACCACAGGTGAGTATGGAGTGTGTGAAAAGGGAGGCACTGGTGGATACTGGGAACCTGGGGTTGCACCTGCTGGGGGAAGAGTCACCACCACAGAGAGGACTGGGCCAAGCTTCCCATCCCTCTCCTGCAGAGCGAGGCTGGAGCAGAGTTGATCCTGCCTGAAGCATCTTTTGCGGGGACACGTGAATCTGTGTTCCAACGCGTGGAGATGGTTATTGCAAAGCCACTTTATTTCTGGTGTTGTTATTGGCAGGGGAGTGGGAGTGCAATACAATTTTAGCCACCCTGATGTCTCTGTGTCCCTTACATCCCACCTCCATTCTAGAGCAGCTTTTTCCTCACATTACACGATCCTTTTGACTGTACAAAAGGGACTTTTTGCACCTGAAATGGTAAAAAAATGAGCTGGTCCTGCAGAGCAGGGTCAGCTGTTGGCAGTCCTGGGAGAGTTGAGGGCTGTGTGTCCCCACCACCATCAGCACGCCTGGCCCCATCAGGACGCAGGATTTCCTTGCATATGGCAGGAACAGGGGATGACCAAGATCTGTGTGAGGCTCAGTGAGGAAGAACTTGCTCATGGAGAAGGATGCCAGTCACACCAGGAGCCCAGCCCAGCCCTCAGGCATGAGCAGAGCAGGAACAGCCCAGACAGCAGCACCTTTTTGTTCATTTAAGAACATCCCGCTGAAGATCAGGGTGAGTCTCCAGAGCTTCTGAGTCAGAGACCACCCCTCAGATAAACTCCACTTCCCAAAGCTCACTCAAACCTCTCCCACCTCCCACTGGCACTATCCCCTGGATCACACAACGCTTCATAAACACACCCAGAGAACGCTTTTGTCTCTTCCTGTCCTTTTCAGATATTTTGGGTATTTGTGGCAATCTCTCCTGTTTATATAACAAAGCCACAGCCCAGTGTTTGTGACACCATATCCATGGAAACCCTAATATAGCATGCACAGGCGAGGAGATCTCATTAGGTGCCTCAGCTGCGGCAGCACTGGGGAGGGAATTTCTCTGGGATGCTCTGCTGGGAAGGGGCCTGGCTGCTCACCCAGCCCGGAGCACCTGGCAGGGCAGTACCACCTCCCAAAGAGCAAACAGTGCTTTCCTTTGGGTAAATTTGTCCTTTCTCCTGCTGTCCCATCACCAGCTCACCGTGGCTTGGCCCAGACACCCACCTGTGGCTCTGCAGATCTGTGGGCGCATGGCTGGAGCAGGGGGAGAGGCAGAAGGGATGGAGCTTCTCAGTCAGGGCAGTGCTGTCCTCACCTTCAGTGCCAGAGCAGGAGCAGAGACTGAGCTGTAAAGAGCAGCTCAAGTCCAGTTCTGTCCCTAATTTGGGGCAAGTGGCTCAGTGGGGAGGTCTGGGGCTGGTTCCACTTTGAATATGATCCTCATGGGGAATGAGGCAAAAGAAAATCTGGTCCTGAGGAAGGCAAAACAAGTTGGGAGAAAGCAAGAAACTGGAACAAGCAGAGGCTTGGCAAGGGTGTTGTTACAGCATTTGTGCTGTAAGGGCAAGGAGGAAGGAATGGCTCTTCCCACCCATCCCTGCTGGATCACAGTCACCTCCAAGTGTCCAGGGCCATTCCCACCTATCCCCGATGGATCAGTCACCTCCAAGTGTCCTGTCCTGGCTGGGACATGGCACATCTGTGAGTTAAAACAGCCCAGGCTGCTGTCACATGTGGAGGTTCCCTGTAAAACCTCACGGCTCGCTGTGGCCCAGGTGACACAGGGACACTAAAACTACTTTAGAGAGGGCAGACACTCACCTGTACCCCTGCTGGGCAATTGAAACTCAGATTGGCAGCCCCAGTGCCCTCCTGGTGCACAAAAAACCCCATGAGCAGCCTACAGATCCCTTCTGATTCCTTATGGGAACAGGACTGGGCAAAGAGATCCTTTGGGAAGGATGATGAACAATCCTCCCCACCTTGGGGTGTGATGGAACAGATCCTGTGAGTCGTGGGGCTGCTCCACGGCTCTGATCTGCTGGCTGAGGGCTGGATTTGGCCAGAGGAGTGGCCCACATTGTCCCCTGCAGGGTCACCAAGGCGTGAGCATCCCCCCGTGTGCCAGCCCACCTTACCCTGCTCACACACGGCCCCAGCCGGAGTCAGACCCTGCCAAACCTCATCAGCACCCAGGCAAATTCGATCCTGGGGCTGGGTAGGGCTGTGCATAGCAGAGCCCCCGGGGCACGGAGAGCGGCACCGGCTCGGGAGCAGACACAAAGCTTCCCTGCCATCCCCTCCTGCCCTTGCCCAAATTGAATTTCCATTTCTGTTAGCGAGGCAATGGATTATAGCTCGGGGGGGCTGCTGCCTGCTTCAGCCCCTAATTCGGCTCATCAATTGTGTTTAAGCTGCGTACCTGTAAGGCAGCCTTTGTTCCAGGGGGGCAGCCCTCCCTGCCGCCGCTGGCCACCAGCTTTGAGCCAGGCTGCTGAGTGGCGAGGGAAAGCCACGGCTTTTTGTCACCGGGAGGGTTTGTGTGTGTGGCTCTGCAGAGCTGGGCTCAGCAACTCCCGGTGCGGGTTCAGCATCCAGCCCAGCCTAAAGCAGCCCTGCCCTGCTCCAGGTGTTCCCGAGCATCTTTTCTGCTTTTCTGCCTGGAGAGGGGCATGAGGGGTGTGGGGACACCCGAGTCCCATCTCCAGCACAATCCTGCCGGCATTCCCTTCCTCAGGAGCTCCCACAGGGGCACAAAGGGGCTGCTCTGCCCCGGAGGAAAGGGCAGGACCAATGGCTCCCACCCCACAGCCCTCCCGTGGGACGCTGCTCCCGAATGAGTTTCCCAGTCAGGAAACTCTGGCGTTTCTACATCTCCTTGAAGTCTTAAAATAAACACCCCGAGCAATGAGTGCAAAGCTGGATCCTCACTCCTCGCCTGGATTTATGAGCCACGACTCAGGAGAAACTGAAGCAAGGGGGAGAGAGAGATGAACATAATTTTTTTTTCTCTCTTCAAATAAATTCTCAGTGCTTATCTGCAAAGTTCAGCTGTTTTCAAGCTGACCTGCCCGTGTTCTGCTGTTCCACTGCAAATTCCTCCTGTACAGGAGAGCTCAGGAGCTCCACTTGCACACGCCAGCAACCTGGGGTTTCATCTCTGATAGAGGGAGGCAGAGCTTGTTAGCTGAGGACCCCCTCCTGCCCCCAGTGAGGATCACTTTGCCTTCCTGCCGTGCTTGGCAGCTCAGCATCTTCTCTTTACAATGAGGAAACGAAGCCAAGAGAGGAGGACAAGTGGGTGAATCTGCTTGGAGGAGATCAGGGATAGGGAAGGACAAAAATCTGTTCTATGGGGCTTTTGTAAGGCAGCCAGACTTGTGTAATGCTCCAGCACCAGGGCTGGGGGATGAGAGACATCCATCTGATGCCTTCAGTGTGTCCAGGAGCCTCAGGAAAAGGGGAAAATGCTGCATCCTCCTTCAGGAAGGTGAAGAGAGCCGTGGATATGGTGAGGTGCATCTCCAGTGAACAGAACCCCAGAGATGCCACGGTGGGAGCATCCCCAGGCAGCTCCAGCGACCTCCTGCTATCCAGACGTGCTTTTAAGGCTCTTTAGCAGCAGTGGGAGGGCTGGTGTGGGACTGGGCTGTGCACTGGAGTCACTGGGGGAGGGATGGGGCTGAGGGACGCTCCTCTGGGAGAGCTCAGCTCTCCATCCCTCCCTGTGCTTGGCCTTTTGCCTGGTGGGGCTGAACGAGAGAGCAAACCCTGCGAGCAGCAGGTCACCCGGCAAGGAGAGACGGCCGGGATCAATTGACGCATTCCTGAGTAATGGTTGTGTCTTAGGACGGTAAAACCTCCTCGGGTTTAACGTGGAGATGCTCGCGTTGATGACTCATGAAAACGCCGAGCTGAATCCATTTCCTCTCGTTACCCAGGGCTGGGGGAGGCGGGTCTGCCCCTGTGACATTGCTGCAAGGACCAGGAGGAGAGCCGAGCCCCGTGGGGACCCGAGGGGACCCCGCACAGGTGGCACCTGACAGCACAGAGGTGGCATTAATAAAACAATGCCACCGGCTCGCAGGCTAAAGCCAGGCAATGTGTGTGTGTGCATCAAAGAGCTCCAGGCAGTTCATTATAATTCCAATTAACGTGGGAAAGTTAATAACCGAAAGAGAATCCATCAGATTTTAAACAAATGGGAAGTGGGAAAGGCTAAAGGTGTCTTTAAACTGGAGCCAAAGTTTCAGCTGCTACAAAGAAATAACAAATATTGAATATATCCAGTGGTCTAGGCAGGTGGGGGCTTCAATGGGTACAAAGCTGGGTGGGAGAGGAGCTGGGCTCTGCTGGGTTTGAAAGGGCCAGAATTAAATCCCACAAAGGCAAAAAACGAGGAGAGAGGAGAGAAGACATCTCTTTTCTTGCTGTTTTCGGGAAATCAGCATTCCCTCTGGCATTGAGCTTTGCAGGGAAAATATTTCAATCCCTGTCAGTATTATTTAATGCCTGGGAGCTCAGACAAGGCTCAGGGTCCTTTGTTCTCATGTCTGGCCACCTTTGGGGTGATCCCAGGCTGGGCTATGTGGACACCCAGGCCAAAGGCACCACAAGCAGGGCAGAGCATGTCCACGAGGGCTCAGCCAGAGCAGCCTGTGAGCAAACAGCCCTTCCCAGCCACTAAAGAAGATTTAAGAGTGAATCACATCAGCCCAGTCAAACCCAATTGCTATTGATAATGTCCATGTGCAATTAGAGCCAATTAAGGGGAGACAGCAGATGACAAGTGTTTGGCCAGGAGCTGATGGTGGTCAATACACCAGTCCAATTTCCCAACAACTAAATGCAATTAAAGACTGTCACTTACCCAGCTTGCCCAGGAGGGCCAGCCCATAAATGGGCACACCAGGTGCTGGGTGCTGTCCTGGCAGGATGCAGAGCTCCAGGAGCAAGCCCTGCTCCTGCCCCAGCCTCAAGCTGCGGGAGGTGGCATCCATGTACCTCACCATGGTGGCAGCGTTCCTGGTCATCCTGGTGGTGGCCCTGCAGGGCTCGGCACCCCACCAGAGTGATTTCCCCTACAAGGTGCCCCTGGATCCCCAGGGGCTGCTGGAGCTCTCCTGGAACGTCAGCTACCCCGAGCAAGCCGTGCATTTCCAGCTGCTCATCAGGGAGCTGCAGTTCGGGCTCCTCTTCGGGATGTCGGACAGGGGTGAGTTTGAGAACGCCGACCTGGCCGTGCTCTGGAGCGACGGGCACAACTCCTACTTCGGGGTGAGTCACCTGAGTGTTTGCATGGGTGCTCTTGGGGCTCCCTCCCTGGCAATGCAGCTCTCTGAATCTAGCTGGTGGTTTGGTAGAGAGGGGTACAGGGCCAGCCCCACTGCTCAGGGTCCAGAAGGTCTTGGGGGTTTCTACCCCAGATCGGATCCACACGGTGGGTTTGGCATGGGGATTAACCCAAAAGAGAAAAGAATAAACACAGCAGCACATCAGCAAGGCTGAGGGAGCCAGGAGCTGGGTGTCTCTGCTGTGTTTCGCTGCAAAGACTCACACACAGAGGATTCATCAACACCCTGCTTCACTCGTGTGCTGCTGCCAGCCACATTAAAAATTAACCAGAGCTCCCATTAATGGCTCTGAGATGGGGCAAAAGTCACCAGGCAGAGAGGCTGCTCCTGCCAGCAGGAGGAACCCGGCTGAGAGTTGATTCCAGAGGGATCAATGGGATAACAGGGCAGCCTGGGGTGCTGTCAGAAATTAAAGGTGCAAATGTATTTGGGAAAACTGATTTCCAGTTGTGTTGTTTGCTGTTGCTGCTGCAAACTCCATCCTTCCTGCCACTGTCTGTTTGTTGGGTTCCTGTCTGGGTGGTTTTCTCAGCCCTGGGCTCTCCAGCCCTATCCCCAGCCCACCACATCAGGCTGATTGTGATTCTGCTTGGCTGCAGAAAGAAATTCCCATTTTTGCCCATGTAAGGCTTTCCAGTAAGTTAAATTTTACCTCTCTGCTTACTTCAAATTAACCATAAAACACATTCTTTCGCAATCAGCCGCAATGTGATCCGCAGTGCAATGAAAGCATGAAAAGAAGGGTTTATTATCTGTGCTGTTTTCCTGCTAATTACCAGCCTTTCAGGGTCTGTGGTGGGCCAAATGCTCCAGGATTTCACAGCATCATGTTAAGAAAACATAAAGGATCATTTCTAATCTGCCTTCCTGTGCTCACCCAAAGACAAACAGAAACACCCGGCAGCGCTCGGGTTTTCTCTTTCACTTGGTGCTGAACAGCATCCTGCAAGGAGATCTCTGTAAATCTCTCCAGCCCTGCTTTTCTCTCTCCCAGCAGCTTTTCTTCTGGGTAAGTGTGAGGGCTGTTAAAGAGATCCACATTTGTTCAGCCCCCCATGTACGATGAGATTAACTTGCGCTCCATATTCCTACGGAAACAAATGTCATGAGAGCTCCATGGAGCTGATTTCCCTCTCCCCCTCTAAGGACAATATGTTCTGGAAATATGACTCTATAGCTCTGGCTGAAATGATGCCAAGTTGCTTCATCCTTTTTCTTCTGGTTTTTCCTCCCAAGATAAGAGAACCAGTGCCACTTGTGTGCATACAGCCAGCTACTTCCTGGGTGCCTTTTCTGAGTAAACAGGAGACCCACAGGAGAAACAAAAGATCAAAGAAACAACCCTGATCATATCCAAATTATCACAGGATTTTATACTCCAAACCTTGAGGGTACAGGATTACCCTGCTGCTTTGCTTCTTGGGGTGGCTTTGTCACCATCCTCTACAACAAACAGTTTTTTGGAGGCTGTGCTGGGCTGCCAGAACAATCTGACCACAAAAATTTAAGGATTTTGTAGAAGGGCAGCAATTACCAGGGCTGACATTACAGCCCAGCAAGGGTCTGATCTTAAATTGAGGGAGGCTGGTTTGTGCCAAGGGTTTTGGAGAGCCCAGCACCCCCTTCACAGGGTCCCCCCAAGACAAACACACCCAAAATACAGCACAGACCAATGCAACACCTTCACATGTCCCTGGGGGTTTTCTTCCCTCCCTTCCTGACCTTTCCCCACTCACATTTCAGCTTGTAAAGGTCTTTCTGCAGACTGTTAGTGCTGGGTCAGGTGTTTCCCAGGTCTGTCTGAGCACCAGGAATTCTGTAGCAGAGGCCATTCCAGCATGGATCTGCCCAGGAGATGCTGGAGGTGGGCATGAACCAAAGCACAGGCATCCTGCAGCTCTGGGATGCTGAGGGTGCACAGAAGGAGGACCTGTGGTACCTCCTGGCTGAGCAGGCTGCTCTCTCTCTCACAGGATGCCTGGAGTGATGCCAAGGGGCAGCTCCACATGGATTCCCAGCAGGACTACCAGCTCCTCGGGGCTCGCAGGGCTCCTGAGGGGCTCTACCTGCTCTTCAGAAGAGCCTTCAGCACCTGTGACCCCAAGGACTACCTGATAGAGGTATGGCATTGCCCTCACCCTGCTGTGGCACCCCCAGCCCCATCCCAGCCCTGGGGCACAGCTCCAGCCCTGTGCCTGCTTGGGCACAGCATCAGGTGTTGGTGCTGTGTGAGGCAGAGAGGAAGTGAGCTACAGATGTCAGCCCTGGCCCATGAGTAATGTTTGGCACCATCTATTCACAACCCCTTCAAAAGCTCTCTCAAGTGTAGCTTTTAGCTCGTTTGCATCATCAGCTCCTGTTGAACATGCTTTGGGTCTATATAAATCCTTCCTGCATCACTCTGCTTGACAGTCTGGAGCCAACTGTTGGGAGTGTCACGAAGAGGGGTTGGTGTATCAACAGGAGGCAAACAGGAGGGTGGTGACAGGAGCTGGGACAAAGGGACAGCAAATAGAGGTGCTGCTCCATGGTGTCTCCCTGGCTCTGCATCCACCACTCCTCTCTGAGCTGGGATTTGGGGTAAACCTTCCCAGTGGGGGATGTCAGACAGCTCGGGGGCTCAGCTACAGGCCCTGGAATCAGTGCAAGGCTCATCTCACATGAAAGCCTTTGTGGGCAGGATATTTTAGAGCCAACGTGGGCACAGAGTGTCCTCGAGTTTTTGCTGCTGGTGCTCAAAAGCTTCTCTTGTGATGAGAAGTGTCTGCCATCTGCCAAAACATCAAGAGCCCTGGAGGGAACAATCTGTGTGTGTGAGCCATGAAAACACTTGCTGGTCTTTATTCTCTGATCCTTTAGGAAAATATTGTTCTCTTTTTCCTTTCTCCCTTATCTCCTGTCCAGAGCTCTCAGCATTCTTGTTTGCAGTAGACTTTCAGCAGAGCTTCTTGTGGTACCTTCCGCCTGAAAAGAAGCTGGAAGGAAAGGGAGGACTTCAGGGAGAAGTTTTGTTACCTCCCAGGCTATTGCTGGGCTGCAGGGGAGGATGAGCTCTGCCCTGAAGGGTTTGTCCCAGCCTAGAGCTCATGAGGGGCTTGGAAGGGGCAAAGAGGACGTGTCACCCTTTTGGAATTGATGAGGAACCTGCTAGGGAGCCCTCTGGCCATCAGCCAGAGAAATACCCTGGAATGTAGAGATTTCCTGGGACAGCACAGCAGAGTGAGCTGCTGGTGCAGTCACAAGATCCATTTCTGGGCTCATGCCACCAGTGCTGATGCTAATGGTCCCTGCAGCTCCTGTTCTGCATGAAAAACCCACAGGTATATTCTGCTCTGGCTTCAGGATGGCACCGTGCACCTGATCTACGGCATCCTGGAGAAACCGGTGCGCTCCCTGCAAGCCATCAACATCTCTGCCCTCCACGGGGGGCTGCAGAGGGTGCAGCTGCTAAAACCCAACATCAGCATCCCTGAGCTGCCCAGAGACATGAAGACCATGGAGATAACAGCCCCAGATGTTGTCATTCCCAGCCAGGAGACGACCTACTGGTGTTACATGGCAGAACTCCCAGAGGGCTTCCCTAAGCACCACATTATCATGGTAAGAGGCAGGAGAAGAGGGCTGCTTTCCCCAGGGTGGGTCAGTAATTGTGTTCACATCCTGCAAATTCCACATCACAGGGAGGCTTTCAGGCCCTGGCATCCAAATGTGGTCCCAAAACCTCTTCCAGGTCCACCCCACCAATCAGTAGCATACTCGTGTCTCCTAGAACATCTCAGCAGGAGGGGACCAGGTAATGTTTTCCCACCTGGCACATCCAGCAGGTTCCATGGCAGGCTCAGAGCTGGCTCCCTGCAGAAGGAACAGACCCACAGCAGGATTTTGGCACACAGAGAGCCATGAGGAGCATAAAACCACAGGAAACAAAGGAACAGGGCTGATGAGAGCGGGGCAGAGCCAGCCAGGATGGGAACTGGCATCTGAAAGATGAGGCATAGTCCGAAAAAAGAGAGCTACAGACGTAAATGAAACTTGTGGGCATTGCCAGACGTGTTGCTTGGGCCGTCTCCTGCAAAGGAGAGGCAGAAACCTGCTGGCAACCCCGAAGAAAGGATGGGAGAGCACCCAGCAGGTGTGGGGGGGGCTCAGGAGGTGACCTGGCACATCCAGAGTCAAAACCACACCACGGGGATGAGGAAAACCTGCAGACACTCGAGCTGCAGCGAGCGCTCAGTGATTGTGAGGGGAGAGACGGCGCTGCAAAGGAAGGCTCAGAAGGAGGATTTTCTCTCTGACAGATGGTGTGAAGTGAATCATCTGTGTGTAAGTAAGAAGTGTGTAACTCCTGATACCTTCCTGCTGCTGCAGATCACTTCTGCAGCTGGCACTTTTAGCCAGAGATGTTCCTCAGGCTTGAGTCACTCTCTGTACCCCAAATCCCCCCTCCCTGTGCCCCAAGCAGCTGCTGGACAGAAACAAAACCCAAGGGCTGTAGGCAGAGCTACAACAACAACACAGCCAGGACTCTCTGTAGGAAAAAGCAACATCCCCAGGGCCACCTTTACCCCTGGTAAAGGACTCAGTCATCACAAAACTGACCAAGATCTTCTGCTGATCCCCATCTCTTGCTGCAGAAAGGATGAGCTGGTTCTCTATGGGTTCTGGTGGGCTCTGGGTTGGTCCCTAAGCCAGCCAAGAAATTAAATATTTCCACAACTGACCTAAATGCTCCTTGGGCACTAATAACATGTTGTTTCCCCTTTGCAGTACCCAGGTGCTTAACTCTGACATAACCAAAATATGAGGGGAAAGCTCTTGGCCCTTGGTGCCTCATGCCCTGAGCAGCCTTCCCTCCCCATCCTGTGGCAGAAACTGGTACCAGGTCACAGATACTCCTGCCCTGGCACCTCGTGGAGCCTGCAGGGTTCAGGGATGGGCTCTCAGTGTGTCCTCTCCTCCTCGGACCTGCCTTGCAGTACGAGCCAGTGGTCACGGCGGGCAACGAGGCTCTGGTGCACCACATGGAGGTTTTCCAGTGCGCGGCCCAGTTCGACAGCTTCCCCCTCTACAACGGGCCCTGCGACTCCAAGATGAAGCCAGAGCGCCTCAACTACTGCAGGCACGTGCTGGCAGCCTGGGCCATGGGGGCACAGGTGGGTGTGACAAGGGACACGTCCCCCTGGGTGACAACGGCCCTGCTGCCTCCCAAACCGTCACGGTCCCGCTTTGGGGTTGCCCCATAGGGGCTGCCCTCGCCCTGGTCTCTGCTGGGGTTTGGCTTCAGGCCTGTCTGAGCTCCCCAGCCCCTCCTGGGTGTGTTGGATTTCCTGCCTGTCCCCAGCTCTCCTCCTCTTTGGTGCCATAAATCAGTGGGGTGGGACACTGGAACAGCTCCTCAGGGAAAGGCCATGGGCCCAAGCCTGAGGGAGCCTCCTCGAGGAGGTTTTGGACAACACTCTCAGGCACTTGTGGGATTCCTGGGGCTGTCCTGTGCAGGGCCTGGAGCTGGATTTTGATGATCCTTTTGTGGGTCCCTTCCAACTCAGGGATTCCTGGGGCTGTCCTGTGCAGGGCCAGGAGCTGGATTTTGATGATCCTTTTGTGGGTCCCTTCCAACTCAGCATATTTTATGATTCTATGACAACATTCAGGTGTTGTGCCACTGCGTGTGGAATGAGAGAAGCTTTTGGAAGCAAGGGCAGCTCTCCAAGCACAACCAAGGGCACAAGTCACGTCCCTCAGCTCATGGTGTGGGTCAGGATTACACCCACACATTCCCTTAGGCTTTCCAGCCTTGTTCCCAGGAAGGCCACCCCACTGCTCCCCTAACACCCTCCCTTCTGCTTCCAGGCTTTCTATTACCCTGAAGAAGCAGGTCTTGCCTTTGGTGGCCCAGGCTCCTCCAGATATTTGCGTCTGGAGATCCATTACCACAATCCCCTGGTGTTCAAAGGTGAGGGTCTGCCTGTTGCTTTACCTGTGTGACCACAACAGGAGAGCTGGGGAAATTCCAGGGAAGGATTGCCACCTTCTGGGGAGGCCTCTGGCCTAAACCATGGCCCTGTTCTGAACTTTGTGGAGAGCTGATGGTCCAGATCTGTCCCTGCAGGAAGAATACATTAAATCCCCACCATGCTGCTGCTCTTCTGGTCTCAGCAAAGTCATCCTCACTGAAGTGCATGCCCAGAGGTGGGGAAGGATGCTTGGGAAAGGAGCCTGCAGGCAGAAAATTGCCCTCACAGAGTTCCTGCAAGGATATGATCCAGGGCAACACCAGGATTCAGCTGGGCTGTCTCAGGAGTGTCACCAATTTCCACATAAGGTGGTGGGGCAGGGTCTGAGCTCCGAGCAAGAGTGACAGTAGTGCCAAGTCACCAGAGAGGCCAGGCTGCCTGGGGAGGGGGGATGTGGATGTTGTATTCCTGTTCTCCTGCTTCGATAACATTGGCAGGAGACACATTGGAAAAAAAAGAAGGATTCCAAACAACACAGTTTCTTCATTAACATAAAAACAAGCAGCTTCTTGACTACCCAAGGATATTTTTAGGAGGCCAGAGCATATGTACTGTGGATCAATCATAGCACATTCGGCAACTCGAGAAGAAACATGGCTATAAATACAGAGTTCACATCTTCCATCATTCATCTGCTTTTGCCTGTTAACCAATAGTGTCTCCCCCGTTATTCTTATCCCTGGGTGGGCTCCAGCCTGGAGACAGGGAGCTCAGAGCTGCCCTGAGCCGCTGCTGACCTATTGACCCTGCCCTTTCCCTTTGGGATTTTGGGATTAAAGAAGTTGCAGTGAGCCACATTCCTGAGGGAGTCCTCCAAAGCACCCCATGCTCTGTCCTTCTGCTTTGGGCTCTCCAAAGACACCCCTTACCTTGCTGTCCTGGGACAATTCATCCTCAGATCAGTGCCCTCACCAGGGAACCCGGTGCATCTGGGGCCACTCAGTGAAGACTTGCACGAAAATCTGTAGGATTTAAAACAATTTCAAGCAGAGGAAGGAAGCTGGGAGCAAGAGGCTCCCCACATCAGCCCAGCATAGTTTTTCACCTGTCCTTGTCTTTCACCTTTTGACCTTGTCCCTGCAGTGACTTGTCCTTGTCCCCTGGCCCCCAGGTCGCCGTGACTCCTCGGGGATCCGGCTGTACTACACGGCCACTCTCCGTCCCTACGACGCTGGAATCATGGAGCTGGGCTTGGTGTACACCCCAGTGATGGCCATTCCCCCTGGAGAGGACAGCTTCATCCTCACGGGGTACTGCACTGATAAATGCACCCAGCTGGTGAGTGCCTGTCCCCTCCAGCCCGGCGGCACCTCAGGGGAGAAAGGCTGCCCGTGGCTTTTCCCTGGCTCCAGGCAGCACCAATCTCCAGGCTGCCAATTTGAAGTTTTAAACTCACTGTGAGGAAAGAAAAATCTGCTGTGTACAATAAACAGAGAGCAGCTGGTTGGGATGTGCTGAATCCCCCTGGAAGCTGCTCTCCTGGGGAGCCATCTGCTCCAGCTCCCCGGGGTACCATTCCCATAAAACTCACTGCCGAGCTGGCCGTGTCCCAGTGGTGCTTTCCCTCACAGGGCTGGGAAAATTGGCTCCTGCTCCCGGGGAGCTTGCCAAGAGCTCCCTCAAAGATGGTTCCAAAGGGCCCACCTTGCTCTCTCAGGGAAGTTGTGGTGTGTGTTTTTGTAGGGCCTACCCACAAGGAATCATTTGTGCCACCGCCACCAAGGGCAGGGAAGGAAGCAGGATCTGCCTCAGCTGCTCCTGCTGCCCTGGAGCGTTGCTTTGGCAGCAGTGAGGGTTTGTCCCTCTGTAAGGAGCTCACTGAGCTGCTTTTCCAGGGGTACAGCAATACCCTGAACCCCGTGTGAGAGCCAGAGCAGGGCCAGCCAGTTCCCAGCACACAGCCAGGGGATGTGAGGGAGGGGATGTGACAGGGAACAGGGCTCCCACGGGAGCTTGAGCTGTCCTTCCTTCCTTCCTCCCCCCAGGCTCTGCCCGCTGCTGGCATCCGCATCTTCGCCTCCCAGCTGCACACACACCTGGCAGGGAGGAAAGTGGTGACGGTGCTGGCCCGGGACGGGAGGGAGCGGCAGGTTGTGAACGCTGACAGCCACTACAGCCCTCACTTCCAGGTACAGGGGCTGCAGGGGGCACGGCTGGCTGTCACCCCTGGGCACAGTGCCACTGTGGCACCGCTCTGACATGTCCCCTTCCCTCCCCTCCCAGGAGATCCGCATGCTGAAGGAGGTGGTCGCTGTTTTTCCGGTGAGTTGCTCCAGAAACCGTTCCAAACAGCACATCCTGATCCCATGGCCCCGAGTTCCCTGCCTCCTTCCATCCCCCCATCCCATCTGGGACTCCCAGAGGGGCTGAGTGAGGGTCCCTGGGTCATATGTGCCATCTCCACGCAGATACTTTGGGGACAAGCAGGCCCCCTCTCATATGGCACAGAATTGGTGTGTGGGCAGCCAGGAGCTAAATGAGGCTCCTAATTCAGCTGGGCTTCGTCTGGCAGAGGGAGGCTCCTCGGCGGATGAGGATGAACCATGGTGCTGCCCTCTGGCCTTGCTTGATGGAAGGAAAGGAAAAGATTCGGCATCAGAGTGGGAGTGGGTGGGAAAAGAGGGGTGGAACCTGCCCCAGGGCTCTTCAGATGGGGAAGAACCTGAGTGCAAAGCTGGGGGCAGCTCCTGGAGCTGCCGTGCCCCATGAGGCTGCTCAAAGCACTCAGCACCCCTGGAGCCGTGCCCAGGGCTGTGCCCTGAAGTGTCCCCGTGGTCCTCAGCACTGACTGTGGCAGGGAGGCTCTTGTGCCATCAAGTCAGCTCCAGCTTTGGCACTTCAAGCTCTTGCCTAAGTGCAATTTTAAGGTGTTTTCAACCCCGCAGAAATCCTTAAAAAGCGAGGAAAGCAGGAAACACCATGCCTGGGATGCTGCCCCAGGGAATCTCCGCAGGGGATGCAGTTTTAGCAAGGACTCCTGTGGGGTTGCAGGCTCCTGATATGGGGAGCAGAGATTTCCATGTGGAACACCCCCCAATCCCTAAATTTTCCTGTGTTTGATCTTCCCAGGGCGATGAACTCATCACCACCTGCACATACAACACCGAGGATCGGAGCAGAGCCACCGTGGTGAGTGCAGGGGCAGCTCCCCTGCCTTTGGGGGCAACCCAGGGTGGGCTGGGGGCACCTCCAGGGTGGGCACCTGCGTGAAGCCAGGCTGAATCACAGCCAGAAGAAAAGGGAGGGTGGGAAGAAGGGAACTCACAAGGCTCTGCTGCCTGCAGCGGGGATGTGAAGGTGCTAATTGTGAAGTAGCATGTGTCACTCTAATTCCCATCACAAACTGTTCCACCAGGGATTAATTGTAATTAAAGAGAAGTGGCATTTTTTGACAGTGCATGTTATTTCCTTACATAGGCAGTGGGAAAAAAATATAAAAGAGCCTGTCAGAGGTACCATCAACAGGGACAAGGCTAAATATAGCAGAGGGATTATAGAAAATCTGCATTTTAATGTAAACCACACGGTCTAGCCTGGAAGTCTGTCCTTGCACAGAGGGCAGACAAGTAGAGAGCTGCCCATGCCATGCATCTGAAGGGGTATGAATATCTATCATCTCTATCTCATCTCTATCTCATCTCTATCTATCTAGATATCCAGATATAGATCTAGAGAGAGATTTTAGATATAGATGCATGTGACTGTTCACCCAGAGGTGTGAGTGAGCTCTGTGCCCCCCTGCCCTCCCTGCCCCTGTGCCGCCCCAGCAGGGCACAGCCAGGCCTTGCTTCCATCACCTTCCTGCCTGTGCCACAGGGAGGGTTTGGCATCCTGGAGGAGATGTGTGTGAACTACGTGCACTACTACCCCCAGACCCAGCTGGAGCTGTGCAAAAGCGCTGTGGATCCGGGCTACCTGCACCGGTACTTCAACCTTGTCAACAGGTAAAGAGCCCTGCACAGGGGGGATGGGGGCACAGGGACCACTGGTACAACAGCCAAACCCAGGGTTTGGAGGATGGCTGTGTAGTGAGAACCACCAGGAAGAGAGGGAGGGACTTCTCAGCAAGAGTCAGTGTGTGGCTGAGCGCATAAATGCAAAATATTCCTTATAACCCGAGGCAGACTCCAAGGATCCACGCCAGGGGAGGAGGCTGCAGCCCATCCACCTGTGAGGAGAGGGGAGATGCTGACCTTGCACAGGGTGTCCTACCCACGGGCTGGTCCCAAATCCTGCCCAAATCCTGCAGGTGCTGCTGCTGCAGGCTGTCCCTGTGCCCAGCGCTGCCCTCAGAGCCATTCCAGGTTCAGGCAGGGAGGAATTGGTCACACCCAGCTCTGGAAGGGCACTGCACTGCTGTGCTTCAGCCTGGCCTTTCTCCTGCCCAGGTTTAACGACGAGGAGATCTGCATGTGCCCACAGGTCTCTGTCCCACAGCAGTTTTACTCCATCCCCTGGAACACGTTCAACAGGGATGTGCTGAAATCCCTCTACGCCTTTGCTCCGATCTCCGTGCACTGCAACAAATCCTCTGCTGTCCGGTTCCCGGTAGGTACAGCCTCACTCCCAAAGCTTCCCTGCAGAATTCCCAGATGTAAGGTTGGGTCTGTGGTGCTCAGGACACATCCAAACCCAGCAGGCTCAGGGCAGGGGGCTGGAGCTGCCTGGAAATCTCTGGCATGAGCAGGACACAGAGCCCAGCCCAGCCCTGGGCTTAGACAATACATCAGGAGCCCACCGTGGATGCTCCCAGCCAGATCCAATTAGGAGATGAATTTGCATAAAGTGATTTGGAGGCTGCTTTTGCTGACTGTTAAAGTAGGGCCATATCCAAGGAGAAACGTGAGGTGGGTTTTAGGATTTTGGCAAATCACCCCAGGTCCCAGCAGAGGAAGCTCATTACACACAGCATCTGTGCAGCTTTTAAATGTGGTGATCCAGCAAAACATGGAGGATAAAGGACTGGGAGGTCTTGAAAATAAAACCAGGCCCAGAGATGAGGAACATGATGATGATGGTGGTGAAGATTTAAAAGCACTGCTGGCATCAGCTTCCAGTGCCATTTATCAGTGTAGTAAATTCAGATGATACCTTGAGCCTGGATCCAGTGCTATCAAATGCAGGACAGGAGCGTGCTGAGCTGATTGCAGGGATGACCACCAGCTTGCTGCCACTGTAAATTCCCTTTAGCAAAGTTTCACTCGGAGGTGGGCAGAAACCTTTGCATTTCCCTGGAACTGGACTGCAGGCACCTCTCAGCCATGCAGAGCTTTGCTGCAGGGACAGAAGTGGTGCAGAAGTTTTGCGCAGCAGCAGTTATGAATTAAACCTCTTAATTTATGACCCAGACAGCTCCTTTGATTTCAGAGAGGTCTTGGGGGCTGTCAGGAAGGGGCTCAAGCAGACCAGAGGCAATGCTGGCACAAAGTGGGTCATGAGCATCGCAGTGAGGGTGAAGGAGCCTCTGCTCTGCTGGTGTTTCAGAGCGAGCCCGACTTGGAGACATTTATTCCATGCTGTTTCTGCCAAGAGAAAAGCACCAGCTTCTAATTAAGCTCATGTTTTTGCAGTTCAGTGATCCCAAATCTGATGATTTCTGGAAGGAACTGAGTGCTGTTAATTACTGAGCCAAATCTCAAGGTAACACTTGTAAGCAGCAGCGGGGACGGTGCCGTCCCCAAGTTCCCCTGCACCCACAAGGGCTCACAGTAAACTCTGTTCAGATTTCAACTCGAAAGCACTGAAAACAACAACTATCAAGACACTCCACATGCCTTTGATCTCTCCACAAAGCAGGCTCATGGTTCGGGATGTATCAGCAGGGCAGACGCCGCAGCAGATGGGCTCAGGGCTGGAGCCGAGCCCTGGAGCAGGCTCACCCTAAGGATGTTTAACTGCTCCTCTGAGCCATAAGGGCACAGGAAAGGAGTTGTTCCTCCAGCTGGTGCCCCCCTGCAATGCTGTCCCCTCTCTGGTCACTCCCCATGAGCTTTGGAAAGGTCCCTCCATCCCACCCCATCTTTCCCCAGGGTTTTCCCGGTGCCGGTGCCAGCTCTGGCCCATTTCGCTTGATATACCAGGAGAAATTTCAGCTGAAAACATAAATTCCACTTGCATCTTGCTGATGACTCACGGCTCTACTTCTCCTCTCCAGACCTCCCTCCTCCTGCTCACGCTGTGGCTCAGCCTCTCGCTGACATTTCCGCACGAACACGCAGCTGGCAGCCCAGCCAGAGCATCACCAGCCCAGAGCTGAGCCCCCCGTGCCCTCCCAGCCCCTGCCCACCTCTCCACCAGCCACCAGGCCAGGCCAGCATCACATCTGAGTTAGATCCTGCTCAGCAGGCTCAGCCCTGGGCACTGCCTGCACCTGGCAGGTCGCTCTTTGCAGGGAGCATCCCCAGGACGAGGCGTCACCACAGATGCACGGGGTGGGGGGATTTGTCCTGGCTGTGGTCACCGTGAGTCCTGATGGCTGTGACAGCCCTTCCATGGCACCTCAGCCAGGCTGCTGCATCCCTGCTGCTCCATGGGGACAGCCCTGCTGGAAATTCCTGCCAGTACCTGGTTTTCCAGAGCATGATGGGCCTGTGGCACTCCCTGGTTTGAGCTGGCTCCACCTGACTTGGCAGGTAACACTTTTTGGGGTGGAAACTCCCCAGCTGGGGTGGATTTGTGGAACACCTCAGATGTCTGCACTGCTCAAGGGATGTGTAGGTGCTTCTGCACTAGGAATAATTAGTGATGTCTCATGAGAAAACACCCTGATTTGGGCTAAAACCCACTTCAGACGTTACAACTCGTGTCATTTCTCCAAGCAGACAGAAACACCGAGCCTCCAACACCTTCCTCCCTTGCTGGGGGAATGTTTCCACCCGCCGTGCTCTCAGGGTGCTGACCTCTCTTGCAGGGCGAGTGGGAGAAGCAGCCGCTTCCCAGCATCACCGAGAGGCTGCGGGAGCCCAGCCCTCGCTGCCCGCCCTCCCCGGGGCCTCAGCCTGCTGCCCCTGTCCCCCTCCACCTGGGCCAGCTCCGGAGGGACTGACACGCTGCCTGCCACCAGGACGGCAAGAGCCTCCAGGCAGGAGCATCCATCCGTGGGGAACATCCCTGCCCACACAGCGATGCCAGCCGGTGCCCCGGCCCTGCCTCCGGGGGGGGTTCGAGCTCATCAGGCAGAGTTCAGCAAGTCCTCCGGGGATGGGAAGAGCTATAATTAGTGTGTTATTAGCAGTGCTGGCTCTGAGTAATGCTGCTTCCCACCCCCGGAATAATAACGGCAAGGTTTGCTATTGTGCAGCCCCGGGAGGGGGGGAAGGAGCTTGTTTGCCTGTAGGGAAACTGAGGCACGGAGCAAAGGGATGTGTGGGAGCAGCACAAAAGCCATGCTGGTGTCCCACGGTCCTGCCTAGCTCAGGATGGCTCCACAGGTGCTCCCCCACGCTGGCAGCTGTGGCAGGGATGGAGGGATGGATGGAAGGAAGAAGGGAGGGATGGAGGGGTGCCACAACACCCACCCAGCCCTCCCCTCCCTCCCCTCCCCACTCCTCCACGCTCTGGATTGTTCCTCTCGATGCCACCAGATGCCAATGGCTGGGAACAAACAACACCTCTGGGATGGGATTTGGAAAAGGGGAGGGAAGGAGGGGGAATGACAAATCTTTTGTCAGGAAAAATTGCTCCATTAAATATCTAAATGTAAAATAAATTGCTTTTTGCTGTTGAGATCTGAATGGAGAACATTCAGGAGGAGCAGAGGGGAGGCTGGAGGGGTGGAGGTGGAGGAGAGTCCATGTCCATCCCAGCTTGGTGCCCGTCCTTGCTGCCCTGGGACAGGTGGGATCCAGGCCAGGTGCCCCCAAAATTCCTTCCCAGCCACCTTGGGTGTAAGAGAAACCTCAGGTCAGAGCACTGCACACCAGAAAAGGCTTTTTAAAGCAAAACCTGATCTTCCAGGCACAGAGTGATGCCTGGCTTGGCAGGGAGGCAGAATGCTCCTTCCCTCAGAACAGGAGCACAGCCACCCCCTCCCCTGCCCTCTGCCTGCCAGAGGCAGGGCAGTCACCTCCTATTCAAGAGAAAAATTCATCTCTATCTTGGTTTTTAATGTTTTCAGTAAAACCAAAGCATTTCAGAGTTCACGCTCTTGCCTGTGGCGCTCATGGCACGAGGGCAAGGAATTGAAATCAGCTCTAAAGAGGCTATGACCCAAGCAAACCTAGTCAAGGGAGAAAAAGGGAAGAGCAGGGAGTGAGATTATTTCTGCAGGAGGGTGAAATCTTCAGCAGAGAGCCCAGTGAGGGGCCCCAGAGCACGGGATGGTGATGGGGAGCTGCTGATCCTTCATCAGCACAGGCTGGGTGCGTGTGAGGCAAACCCCTCCTGCAGCCCTCCCTGCTGCCCCCAAGGCTGGCTCTGAGCTGCCAGAGGGGTTTGAGCTCACGGCTCAGCCTCTGCCAGCATGCCCCTCTCTGCTGGCAGCTAAAAGCAGCCACCTCCAAGGTGACCTTTGGGAAGATGCCACAAGGGACCAGGGAGCTGCCAGCGGATGGGGCCGAGGGCAGCTGTGGGGCCAGTGCCCCCAATGGCCACCTTACACCACAGCCTGTGCCAGGAGCAGCCCAGAAAAATCGTGGCTGCCCCATCCATGGAAGTGCCCAAGGCCAGACCAGATGGGGATTGGAGCAGCTGGGACAGTGGAAGGTGTCCCTGCCCATGAAACCCATGGAATGAGATGGGCTTTAAGGCCCCTTCCAAGCCAAGCTGTTCCATGGTTCCATGATTATGACACACAAACACAAACAGCCCTGGCAGAGAGGAACCCACAGCGTGAGCCTGGGCAATGTCCCTGCACTCCTGCCCCTTCCCACCCCAGCAGAGTCCCCAGGATGAGCTGAACCCATGGGAGTGGGGACAGACACAGCAAGGGACCAGAGGGATGGCAGGTTTGGAGGCTCCAGCTGTATGAACAGCAGAGCTAGTTTAAAAAAAAAATCATTTCCAGGCAGCGTGGAACTATGTTTGGGGGGAAAGAGTTTCCAGCAAAAGTCAAAATTTGAAACCATTTCACATGCAGGGAGACCAAACACTGTTTGCAGCCAATTAACCCACGGAAAAGAATTCTCTCTGCAGTGGCCCCACTTCACTTGGTAAACAGAGCAGCAGAGTCTTTGCATTTTTTGGAATCTTTTCCTCCTCTCCCCTCTAATCTGACCCACACGGACTCGGCGAGGTCCAGGAGGCTGCCCGGCTCTTGCAGCTGAGCCCGGAGCCAGCGGGGGCAGGCGGGGCCGGGAGTTCAGCCCGCAGCTCCTCTGCCCTCTCGGCAGCCAGCAGCCCTCAGTAAAAGCCCTTCACACGTTTGTTGTCAGGGTCGAACGGGGATTTGGTGTGAGCTCGGGCCGGAAAGGTCACTCCCATCCGCTCCAGCTCGTAGCTACCACTCTTCACAAAATCCATGGAAACCTGCGAGGCAGAGGCATGGAAAAAATCCCTGGAGGGTGCCAGCACCCCAGCCCCACCCCTGGGCAAGCTCCCACCCACCCCACACATCTGCTCTCTGCAGAAAACTCGGCTCTGCCATCCCGAGAGGATGTGTGGAAAGGAGGAAGAGAACTGTTAAAAGCACCCTGTTTAAAAAAAAAAAAAAATTAAAAAAAAATCAGTGTTTGAAAAATTGAGGTTTCTCTTGTTCCCCTGTGGAGGTATATGATGGAAAGAAAAAAGGGGAAAGGAAAGGAGAAAAGAAAGGAGAAGGGAAAGGGAAAAAGGGAGAAGAGAGAGGAAAAAGGAGAGGAAAAAAGGAGAAGGAGAAGGAGAAGGAGAAGGAGAAGGAGAAGGAGAAGGAGAAGGAGAAGGAGAAGGAGAAGGAGAAACATTCATCACTGGGAGAAAAGGGGGTTCCCAGGGGCAACTGGCCCACAAAGCCACTTGCCTTGGGACTCTTGCAGGGATGCAGGATGAAAAGCCAAGGCAAGCAAGAGCAGGAATCACAGCACACACACAGCCCTTGGATGGCACAGAAAAGGTCCCTGGAGATGTCACCCCAACCCCTGTCCCCACAGCTTGCTGCTAAATGAGGGCACCAGGCTGATTACTCAGGAGTCTCCCAGGGTTAATTAAAACCTTGCCCTGCTCCTATTGGCCATTGCTCCCTACAACATAAGTGAATTTCCTACTGCAATTAAATATTTGGTTGCAATTAACACCCGAGGCAGCACTTGAGCCGTGCAGGGACCTCACACAGTGACAGTGACACCAACTTTGGCACCAACCCCTCACCCTCCAGCCTGCACGGGGGAGCTGCTGTCCCATCTCCCAGCCCAGGTGACAGCAGTGGGTTTGTGGCACTGCAGGGGAGGAGGCACAGCCACCCCGGGGGTCTGCACTCACCGGGCCCCCTGCAGGGTCTCGGATGTAGCCGTAGGCGATGGTTTTGTCGATGGCAAAGCCAAAATCTGCCCGGCGGATGTGGCCGACCACCTTCCCGTCCCTCCAGACCGCCTCCAGGCCGAACATGGGCACCTTCCTGCAAGGCAAGGGCACAGCTGCCACAGCAGAGCCCCTCCACGGGGCACAGGGCTCTGCCTCTGCCCCAGGCCAGCCCACGTGCCAGGGCTCCCACTGCCCACGGGCTCATTCACTGCTGAACCCAGAGTGCCTCCAGCCCAATCTGCAAAACCTCCAGGTGAAACAAGATCAACCCTCACACCTCCTGCAGCGCCCACTGAACATCCAACGGGGAGTTTGCGGTGGGATTTAAATTAGAGACGGAATTAGAGCATGGAAAACAGCTGTCCAGGTGTGGCACCTGTGTGTGTGTGTGTGTGTGCAGGAAATGGATTTGTAAAGAATTGTAAAGGTAACATTTTGAGAGAGACATTCAACTAGAAACACGGTTTAACAAGTTTCAAAATATGGCCTTGCCAAAAAGACCAGATATTTTAGAGAATTAGAA